>BKZX01032927.1:85517-113114 GCA_014362285.1 Fagus crenata
CGGTTGTACTTCCGTCTTGTCGTTTCGTGTGACTGAGGCTAGTTTAATGTTGGAGGCGACGTTTTGGCGGTAGTTTTTGCCACGTGTTGGTGTGCTAGTGGGGGGTTTGTGAAACGACGTGACCCTTCGAACGCCTAACGGCAGTTTTTCGAATTTTGAATGTTTAAAAGCCGATTTTTTGCTCATTTGCCTCATTTCACATTCCCTCGTTTTCTCATTTCCCTCTTTTTTCTTAAGTGCGGTTTTCTCCTCTTCCGGTGGCACTCCACTCTCGCGTTGAGATTCCAGTGAGTTTTCCCTCTCCGATCTTCATTTGTTTTGCTTTCTTTTTCGTATTTTAGCACTGGATTCTCTTAGCGTACCGTTTAGGAGCTTTTTCGTTGGCGTGTGTCGATTTGCCGAGAGTGGTTTAGGTCCTCCCCCCTAGGTGATTACCTTCCCTCAACTAGTGTGCTCCACCGCCTATCGGCAGAGCTTTATTCTATTTTGCACCCGGCGTTGAGTACCTGGGTGGCATTGCGGCGTTCTATGGCGGCCGATGGGTCTGATTGGCCGGCGGTTTTGCTCGAGGAGCTTCCCGAGGGCTTGTCGTCGTCAGGAAGAGAGGACGAGGGGACTTCGTCCGAGGCCACCATTTCGACTCGGGCGGAACCTCAACAGCCAGTCGTGCCCAAACATTGGGCCGTTTATTCTTACTTCTCAAAGTTTACTGATGTCGAGTCCTTAGATAGAGTTAGGACTAGGTATCAGATCCCTGAAGACGTCGTCCTGAGGATCCCGAATTCAAATGAACGAGCGTGTTCTCATGTTGAGGACGTCGCTCTTTATGAGTTAGCGTTGACGACCGGTCTTCGCTTTCCCGTCCAATCTTTCATTAGAGCGCTGTTGGATTTCCCTTCTTTGGCTCCCGGTCAAGTCGCCCTGAATGGGTGGAAGATGATCATTTCTTGCATGGTGATATGGAGGGAGTGCAGTGATGGTTTGGACGACATTACTGTAGAAGAGTTTTTATATTGTTTTGAGCCGAGTCAGATAGCTGCTTCCCACGGCTTCTGGACTTTTAGAAATAGGGAGGAATCGTCGCGGTTAGTGGAAGAGTTGCCATCGTCCAACAGGCGTTGGAAGGATGGTTATTTTTTCGTTTGTGGGGATAATTGGGAGAAGCTCCCCGAAGAAGGTGAAGACTTCATTCAGTTCCTAAGGACGTGGGGTGTTCCTTCATCATCTGGTGTGTGGGTGTATATCTTCGTTTTTGGCTTTATTTTTATTCGACTTTTTGACTAATTGTACTTTGTTTTTGTGTAGCTTTGACTCGCCCAACTCTCACCCCTGTCTGGAAGGATCGTGTTTTACGGGCCCATCGTCTTACTAACCGTCCACACACGTACTATATCCAGTCGGAGTTACTGTTTCGTCATTCATTTGGTCCAGAACCCAGTGCCGCCGTCCTTTCTCTTATTCGGACCAACGAGAAGAGTAAGGGGCTTTATTGTTTTCTTTGTTTTTCAGGTGGGGTATTTGTCTCTTTGTTTATTCTTGTCTTTTGTAGGGGTGGCTACTATGAAGATCAACAGGAGCAAGCTCAAGAGTATGGTCGAGAAGGGGGTCCCTGCAGTCAATGGTGGCTCCAGGAATTTTTTTCAAGGTGTTCATTACAAAATTTGAACATAACATCATAAAAAAAAAAAAAAAAAAAAAAAAAAAAAAATCATAATACATGAATCTTGCGGTATAGAAGAATTTGATCTACTATTATAATCATCATGTTTATCTTATATAGAAGATGAATCTTTCGGTATAAGTGATTTCTTTATCAGAAATTTCTCTATAATATTAGCAAAAAAATAAAAAATAAACTATAAAGCATTTAACACGTGATGTGCGGATAAATAGACAAAAAGAATTTAATTTAATTAAGTTATATGATTAATTAAATTATCAATTAAACACTATTATTTTAGTTTTTAATATTAATTACAAAGCCACAAGCCACAAAGTGACAAAACCACAAACAACCAAATAAATAAACCACAAATTAATCAAAGCACAAACCCACACAGTAAAACTGTGAAGTAAAACAAACAAACCATCGCATATCAAACCATCACCAGTTGTTGTTATTTGGACTTATTTTGTTATTATGGTTGTTGTTTGAGTTAATTTTTTGTTGTTATTTGGGCATTTTTTTTTTCCTGGGTTAAGTGGATTGAGTTTATTAGGATAAGGGTGTTCAAAATTTATTTGAGGGTGTTCACAATTTTATTTAAGGGTGTTCAACACCTCTACAATACTTATATAATTTTTTTTCTTTTCTTTGTTTTTAACACTTCAGGGTGTGCAAGTGCACACCCTCATCTGTACGTGGAGCCGCCCCTGGTGATAACAAACCATTTAGATTTATTTGCTAAAATACAGACTCACTAGTCCAGTCCATAGATGCGGAACAACCTCACAACTTAAAACATGCATACATTTGGTAAACTAGAAGCTAAAAGCATTATTATTACAAAGTTCAGATGCATCTAGAAAGCAACTAGAAGCAAAAGCACTCCAAGTCTCCAACAAACACTGAACCACAGATGTTCAACGATGAAAGACAAAAGGCCTAAGGAAATTCCAGAAAGCGAACAACAGGACCATAATTCCAGCAATAGTTGTGGTGCCTCTCCAAAAATCACGGAAATATTGTCTTGTACAGTTTGCCATGAGTTTGCTCCAATAGCTCTTATAGTGCTTTTTAATATCTTCACTGAGTCCAAAATAATAGGAACGATCAGCTTCCACAATTTGATGGGAAAGTTTGTTGATCAGATTTGCCACCATCCTATTGCTGCCTAGCCAATTAACGATAACTTTTTTTCTCAACAAGAAGATCCACATCTTCTGCAGTGTTAAATAAGATGATCCAATAGCACAATATAATTACAGATGTAAGCTTCCCTTGGATAATGACACTGCTCCAATGCCATGAGGTTTCGGATAACACGTTCAGTTGCCTCCCCTACTATAAAGGCTTGGAGTTCCAAGACAGGTTGAATCTTCTCTAAGCATTTGAAGCATGGAAAGCAACTCAAGAGCCATGAAAAATTTAAACATGGAAATTTTTGCAATAACCCACTTTTATGAAATCGAATGTCAAGTAAGGGTCTACTTTTGACTTCTCTGAATTCCACTCCTGCCTCAGCCAGCTTTGTTGCACAAGGTAGACGTTTAATACTTTTTCCACGTTTCCATTTCTGATCCGGCGGAAGGAGAAAATATCTTAGCAAATCATTAAAATGTCTGACTTCCTTCTTATCAGACAATATTTTCTTGTAATCAGAAGAGCAACTTAAACCGGAATCTTTCCAATGATATAAAAAGCAATGAATGACAAGGTTAAGAAAGGAGTTATCCTCATCTTTGCGACCCTTGTTTTGATCATCAGAAAGGTCCCGGTAGGAAGAATTATATAATTCCTCGAGTACTGAAAATGGAACCTGATTCTCGAGTAATATCAAACCCTGCAAAATATTACAGCTTAGCCATGGGTATTCCTTCTCTTGGTTTTCTCGATCTTCTCGGTTTTCCATTTCTTTATTGTCTTCATTTGGGCTTCCCTGTTCTTTTTGGCAAGAAAATACCCATGAACCCATCTTCCACTCACACTTGTGGGAGTAGGAAGTGTCATTTGAGACACAACTCTTTGGCCACGTTTGCTTAGTCCTCCACAAGTGCTCAATGATAAAAATAGAATCCAAAAGAATCATTTTCACGAAAGATTCACTGCTGAATGGGATGATCTCTGCATAGCAATGACGGATTATTACTTCGTTTTCTTGGATGAATTTTGCAAGATCCTTGTCGCTCTTCTTAGTCCGATAACAGGCCTCTTTGAAATATCTCACTTTCAACTTTTCCATGTTCCTCAAATTTCTTTGGCCGTGATGAAAAGGGCCTATTGAAATCAGCATTGGAGTGTAGCTTGTTGAGAATAAGAAGAGAGAGAGAAAAGAGAGACTGAAAGTCAGTAAAATAGCTCTGTATGATATATTCAGCAATTAGGTTAATACACGAAACTGCCTTTATATAGGCAGAGTAGTGTGTGCAGTACAAGTATATTAGGCCTAAAGCCCAGTAAGCCTACAATAAGCCTATAATATATACTAACATCCCCCCTTAAACACAAGGTGGTGACGAAGAAGCCATCTTGAGTTTGGACACAAGATCGCGTAAGCGTCCCGGTGGATGGGACTTGGTGAATATATCAACAAGTTGGTCCTCAGAGGAGACAGATAGTAGGTGAAGAGCACTCTACTGAAGATAATGACGAATGAAGTGACAATCGATCTCAATGTGCTTGGTGCGCTCATGAAAAACATCATTATGGGCAATGTGAATAGAACTACGATTGTCGCAGTGAATAGGAGTACTGGTGGTCTGGGGAGCACCCATGTTAGCCAAGAGCCAACGAAGCCAGAGGAGTTCTAAGGTGGCATTGGCGAGAGCACGGTACTTAGCTTCAGTACTAGAACGAGCAACAACAGACTGTTTCTTGCTACGCCAAGAGATAAGAGAGGAACCCAGTAAGAAGCAGTAACCTGTGGTAGAGCGACGATTAATGGGATTTCCAGCCCAGTCTACATCAGCATAGGCGCGCAACTCAAGGGAAGACTATGCCGAGAAGTGAAGACCATGAAAGAGTGTTCCCTTGATGTACCTCAAAATACAAAGAACTGCAGCATAATGAGTGGAGCGAGGAGCAGACATGAACTGACTAACCAGATGAACAACATAAGCAAGGTCCGGACGGGTGACAGTAAGATAGATGAGACTGCCCACCAACTGTTGGTATAGAGTACCATCAGAGAGAGGCTCACCATTAGTAGTATTAAGCTTGACATTAAGCTCTAAGGGAGTGGAGACAGTCTTGCTATCAGTGAGACCGGCCTTGGAGAGAAGATCAGAAACATACTTGGCCTGAGAGAGATAGTAACCATCAGAAGAGGAGGTTACCTCAAGAATGAGAAAGTAGCTAAGAGTACCAAGATCTTTCATCTCAAAATGTTGACTAAGGAACTTCTATAGATCACGGATGCCTGCAGTGTCATCACCTGTAATGATCATGTCATCAACATAAAGAAGAATTAGAGTGATACCAGTAGACATATGGCGAATGAAGAGAGCTGAATCATAGGAACTAGGAGTGAAACCCTGCTGAGCAACCACAGAACTGAACTTAGCAAACCAAGCCCGAGGAGCTTGCTTAAGACCATAGAGAGCACGGCGAAGGCGACAAACTTGATTCTGAGAATCAGGGTAGCCAGGAGGTGGCTGCATGTAGACTTCCTCAAGAAGATCACCATTGAGGAATGCATTTTTCACATCCATCTGAAACAGAGGCCAATGACGAACAACAGCAACAGCAAGTAAGGATTGAACAGAGGTAAGACGGGCAACAGGAGCAAAAGTCTCCTTATAATCAATGCCATATTCCTGAGTGAATCCCTTAGCAACCAAGCGAGCCTTGTAACGTTCAATGGATCCATCAGCCCTAGTCTTGATCTTATAGACCCATTTACAACCAACTGTAGACTTGCTAGGAGGCAAAGTGGTCATATCCCAAGTATTAGTGCTAGCCTCATGATAGGTATAAGGCTCATGGAGAGTAGCAAGGGCAAAGTAACAATGATAATCAAAAAGATGAGAAGGGGGAGCCCTTACTCGAGTGGAACGACGTATATCTGTGGGAGACTCTGATGGTGCTGATGGTGCAAGATCCGAATCAGGCAAGCCAGCAGCTAGGGACAGAACCAAAGATGGGACATCTGAAAGGCTAGAAAGCGAGGCAGAGTCCCTCACAGGGTCAGGGTAAAGGTCAATAGAAGGATCAGTGAAAATGGAAGTCATGGAAGAAGAGATAAAGGGAAAATGTTGAAGACTAGAAAAAGTCTGATGTTCCCAAAATTCCACATGACGGGAGATACGAAGGCGACGAGATATGGGATCATAACAACGAAAACCCTTTTGAGAGATACCATAGCCAAGAAAACAACACAACCGAGACCGTGGTTCGAGTTTGTTTCGTTCATGGGAAGGAAGAGAGACAAAACAAACACAACCGAATACTCTAAGAGAGGAATAGTCTGGGAGTTTGTCATAAAGTAATTCAAAGGGAGATTTCTTGTGAGTAGTAGGTGATGGAATGCGATTTATGGTGTAAACGGCAGTGAGAGCCGCTTCACGCTCAGGGACAGAGGCAGATATGAGGAGGGTACGCACAACATCAAGAATGTGACGAAGTTTGCGTTCGGTACGACCATTTTGTGGAGAGGTATAGGGACAGGAATAGTGGGGAAAGGTGCCATTAGAATCCAAAATGGAAAGGAAGGATTTATCATGATATTCTTGGGCATTATCTGACTTGAAAACCTTAATTGTGCGAGAAAATTGAGTTTGAATCATTTTGTGGAAAGTTTGAAAAATAGGAACAAGGTCAGAACGATGTTTTAACATGTAAATCCAAGTGAATCTAGAATAATCATCAACAAAGATTACAAAATAGCGAGATCTCCCCTCAGTGGTAAATGAAGCAAGACCCCAAATATCAGAATGAACAAGATCAAAAGGTGCAGAAGAGAAAGAGTCATTGTTATGAAATGGTAATTTTGTTTGTTTGCCAAATTGACAAGACATACAATCAAATTTATTAAAACTAACAGACCCTAAGTGACCTTGAGAAGCTAATAATTGAAGACGAGATAAAGATACATGACCAAGATGAGAATGCCATAAGTCTGGAGATAAGGTGGTTGTGGCAGCAACAGAAGAAGAGACCATATGTGAGGGAATCTGCAAGTTGCATAGCTCAAATAGACGTCCAATCTTACGGCCTGTCCTAAGCAGCTTGCCCTTCAGTGGATCCTGCACATCAACACCATGATTAGAAAAGTGGAGATCAAGACCAAGTTCACAAAGTTGACCAACAGAAAGAAGATTGAGGGATAACTTTGGAACAAGATATATATCAGGGCTAGTCAAATCAGGAGAAGAGATAGTGCCTATGTGACTCATAAACATATGTGAACTATCAGTAGTGTAAATGATAGGGGAAAGAGCTAAAGGCGTCTTTTGAGAAAAATGGGAAGCATGAGGAGTCATGTGATTACAGCAAGCTGAGTCTAGGAGCCAAGATTTGTTACCTGAGGTGACTGAAAGGGCAGGGGAAAGTTGAGACATATATCGATGAAACATACTCTCAAGTTGAGAGACAGTGACCACAGGATCATCAACAGGGGCAGAACTCACAGCGGCTGCTTGTGGACGAGGAAAAGTACCACGGGACTGATGTTGTTTCCTTTTGTCATCATTTTTCTTGCGGTAGCATTCAATGATGTCATGACCTGGTTTTTGACAGTATGTACAAGTACGACGAGGTCGATCAGAAGAAGAAGATGGAGGACGGGGTGTAGCCAGGACAACATCTGAAGAAGACAAATGATGGTGAGGACGCCGATTTTCTTCAGAAATAAGCTCCTTGACAGTAGCATCAAGTGAAGGAAGAGGAGAACGACTAAGCAAAGCAGCTTAAGTAGGTTCAAAGTCCTCACGGAGACCCATCATAAACTGTGTGAAGAGACGACGATCTTTGTACTTGGCAAAAAGATCGATGTCTTCAGCATATCGGAGTGGTGGATCAACAGCAGCTAGTTGTTTCCACATAGAATCAGTTTATATGTAATAATCAGAAATAGACTGACCTGATTCTTGGCGCATCTGATAAAGCTTGACTTCAATATGAAATTCCAAGGCAAAGTCATAAGTGCAGTTGTACTGAGTGGCCAAGAAAGACCAAGCCGCTTAACCTGTTTCCAATCGAGGAAGGAGACTGCTAATGGCTGGTACAGAGGTGTTAATGAAACAGGAAAGGATCCGGCATTGGATGCTTTCCCATTCCTCAAGACGTGCCTCAAAATCATCAACCTGGACGACTGCGTTTGCTACAGAGTCACTATCAGAACTATCTGAATCTGTGACAGACCTAGGCACTGGTTTTGGAATGTCACCAGTAACATAATGCCAAAGTCGGCGCCCTTTGAGAAAAACAATCATGTTTTGGGACCAAGCATGATAAGAAGTGGGACCATCAAGAATAACAGTGATGGGATGTGTAATCTCATGACCTGAAGTAGAACCCATACCTAGAAGAGCCGGATGAGAAAACAGACTTCAAAAATAGAATCTACGCGAAAAACCATAAAGGACAGTGTTTTTTTTTTTTTTGTCTAGTCAACGGTGGTCAACGGCAGCGGTCAACGGTCAAAGGTGGCGGTCAGTGCTGACAAAGTAGGGCTGACATCAGCGTGACGTCACTAGGGCTGAAGTGGCACGGCAGATGAGAGAGCGCGTGAGGTGCGTGGGAGCGCGTAAGGGCGCGTGGCTGCGCTGGTCAGCGCGTGGGAGCACGTGTGCGCGTGGCTGGAGAGCCAGAGATTTTTGGCGGCGCGTGGGGGCGCGTGAAAGGTCGGATCCGGCCGATTTTGGTGGCAATGGATAGATCTTGATGAGATCTATCCAATGGAGCTATGCTTGAGTCGAACAGCAACTCGAAGATGAGGTTTCCGAGGAAGGCAGAAATGGTGAGAGGGTTTGCGATCTCGAGGAAAAGGCCGTGAACCCATAGCAGCGGGCGAACGCCGAATTTTGCCTAGTGAAGGCCACAAGAAAGTGGCTCTGATACCATGTTGAGAATAAGAAGAGAGAGAGAAAAGAGAGACTGAAAGTGAGCAAAATAGCTTTGTATGATATATTCAGCAATTAGGTCTGCCTTTATATAGACAGAGTAGTGTGTGCAATACAAGTATATTGGGCCTAAAGCCCAGTAAGCCTACAATAAGCCTATAATATATACTAACATAGCTTGATTTACTTTGCAAAGCATTTGGGGAACCTTGTAGATACAACACTCGGGCCGCTTGTCAGGCTCCATGTCCATGACTAGTTGGAACGTCTATAGTAAACTCATCAGATTGCTTACCCATGATTAGTGAAACATCCTTAGTAAACTCATCTGCAGGTTCCATGACCATGAATAGTTGAACATCCATAGTAAACTCATCAGGCTCCATGTCCATGACTAGTGGAACGTCCCTAGTGAATAAAGTAAACATGTAAGTGAATAAAGTAAAATAACTCCAGAAATTATTTCAGTACGTAGGCACCATTAAAATTTAAAGAACACCTACTAATTGAAATATTTAGCATATTTGGTTCATGGCTTTTTGCAGGCCCCACCACAATTTTGTTTGTTTAGCAGTTGTATTTTGTTTTTAAACTCAAACCCATGTACTTTTTTAAACTCAAACCCATTTACTGCTCGTGATAATTAAATCTACTTTTTTGAGAACAACAAATTGATGTTTTCATTTATTAATTTTTGTTTTCAACATTATTATTTAATATAATAATAATTTTTATTTTTCGTTTAATAAAAGGTTCTACTCTCTCTCTCTCTCGGTATCTCACGGCTCTCTCTCTCTTGATCAATCTCTCCAGTCTCCACCCACCTATATCGTAGACGAAGCAACCACGAGCATGAGCGCCGACGAAACATGGCGAGGCGAGGTGAGTTGCGGCGTGGTGAGACGTGGCGCGGTGAGCGACCCACCCAGTTGGGTTTTTTAGTATTGCATGGGTGTACCGGGAATGATCATGTATCGTAGAATATATGTGTATATTATATGAATCTATAAAGTCACATTATCGGTGGAAAAAAAAAAAAACACCAAATAAGTATCATTCGTCTCCTAATACTTGTTAAAGGAAATTAGTTGAGCATAAAAAAAATTTAGAAACCCACCTGCAAGGTATATTTTTAATTAAAATCCCGAAATACACGTTACCAAATATGAACTCAAAGAATTACCAAATTATCAATTTTTGACGAACTTTATCTTAAAGAACAAAAATAGAGTGAAAGGATGGAGCAAAGAACCTGCAAATTTTGTTTAAAAGGAAATTCTTGTATACTTAACTCCAAGAAGCAGCACAATCGGCTTGAGACAATGTTTAGTGAAGTGATATAGGACAAAATTTGCAGTTTAATTTTTGTTGTTTATTAATTTTGATATTTTCATGTAATTTTCGGAATTTTAGGTTTAGGGTTGTTATTTCCTTGATTTTAGGTATTTTTAATGTTTTTTTAGGTCTAATTAAGGTCTTATTATGGTAAGGTATCAATTAGGGTCTCTTTTAGAATATTTTCACTTGTCAATTAGGTTTTATGGAGCCCTAAAAGTGGCCTCCAAGTCGTGCGAATTTTGTTTAGTTTTAGAGTTTCTTAAGGGTCTCTTAGTAGCCTTAGGCATGTTTTCGTATTTATATTTCTTGTAGCCATCAAGACATATCGGTTGATTATTCAATAATATTATTTTGAAGAGTTGTTCTCTTTATTTTCTCTGGTGGATTCCATGATTCTCCTTGTGGATTCAAGGGTTAGCTTCTTGAAATAGACGTGTTCTATTTCTTGTAAATTCTGCCTACGTCAGTTGGTAATAGAGCCTTCTCCTTACCCTGGTCTAGTGGCTAACGAATGAGACGGTAGTAGTTCCAGTGATAATCCCACAAGTACCAGCATTCACAGACATCCTTTGCTAAGATGACGAGTCAGGACTATGGCATCCATAAGCAGTTTCACCAAAACTTGCTTTTTGGTCGAAGTATTTACAACAATAGGAATTGTGAGAGCAATAGGGATAACTGTCGCGGAGATATAACTCACGGGCAACCTATTGGTAAGCATGTTTTCTTCCATACTAGACAGAATGATTATAGACTTCCATACTAGATAGTTCATCATAGAATTGTTGTCTGTGTGGTGGTGGAATCAGAACACGCTCACGATGGGCTCGCTGACCATCGTAATTCCTGCTGTCTGCACGAATCTGCGTAAGTTCCAATGTCAACCTAGTGATTGTTTTCTGCATATCACGCAATGTTTGCTGGTTTGCTGTCTGCATATCATGCAATATTTGCTGGTTTTCATGTTAGAAATTTTCCCATTCGGCTCTCAATAGAGTCACTCCCTCATGATCATCGTCGCCTTAGAGGTTGCCATCGTTTGGTAAATTAGCCATCGAAAAGCAGGCTTGCTGACTAGGCTCTAATACCAACTAACGCAACGGAATAGCAAGGAGAAGAACACATCATTTTCCTTAGGGTGACAAAACCTTAGAATCCACTAAAGGCTCCTTGAATCCACAAAGAAGAGAGAACAATTGAGGGAAAACCTCTTTTTTGAAATATTATTGATGAAAAAACTATTTTGCCTTGATGGCTACAAGCAATATAAATAGTAAAGAATTCCTAGGGCTGCTAGACAACCATTAGGAAGACTCTAGAAATCCTAGTTCATGGTGGGCACAAAATAGGAAAACTTACCAAAAACAGAAAAAAGTGAGTTAATTGCTAAATCAACTCCTACTAATTCTAGGAAACATTCCAAAATAGGCGAAACCTTATTCTGACTTTTAAATTGAAAATTACAAGTAAAAGGAAAAATACTATAAACTGAAAAATCAATTAATTAAAGGCCTAGACGAAGGAATTCGCCCGAAATCTAATGGTGCTCATAGCCAAAGGCGATGAGCCTTGATCCTCGCGTCGATTCCAATCAACTTGCCAAATTTCATGCAATTCCGTCGTCGGCACCACAATGATTTTTACTAGTGCGTTTTTGGATTTTTCTTTCCGAGCTTGCGCGTTGACTTGTGATTGTCTCTCTGTTCCAAGAAAGCAAGTGCTATCTGTTTTACATCACTTTTCCCTTAAGTGTTTTAGACAACTCAAGTTTAAGTTTTTTTTTTTTTTTTTTCTCTGGTTTTGTGGTCAATTGAAGTGTTTGTTTGAGGTGGTATAGTTTGTTTTCTGAATCTAATGGTGGGTTTCATATATATGACTGGTTAATTGTAGTTTGTAATGTGTAGTTCGCTGTTTATTAGTGTACTTTGTGATTGTTATTATTATTTTTGTTTGGGGATGGGGTGTGTTCAGTAGAGTGATTATTCTGTAATTCAGGACTACAAATAAATATGTAGTCCCCCTCTCACATAAATGGTGGGTCCACCACATGAATAGTGGGTCTCACTAATTAAATCCATAGTAGGACCCACCATGCTGAATAATTTTCCGTGTTCAGTAACAGGCTCTTTAAGATTAGCCTTTTGTTCTTATTTTATCTAACTCGTCGGTGGGATTTTGGGAGTTGTCATTATTCTCTTTGTTCTATTTTATTATGCCTTGAGTTTTACTTTATTATGAGTGTGCTCAATATTTTTAATTTAAGTGTTATCTTGCTAAATGGCTGCAATTATTGTTGTATTATTAGTCATTTACAAATCTTAAGTTTATTATGTGTTTATGAAATTAAAAGTTCTTCGTGCATCACAAGGTTAGCAACTGGATCTTTATCCATAATGATTAATTCATTTGGTATCTTGTATAATTGCTACAATAGTAAATTTGTGATGTCATCTACTGCTTGTCATTTACTTCTTTTACAACTTTTGATTGGGCAAGTTATTAATATATATATATATATATATATTTTATTTTATAACCTTGGGTGTCCGAGCTAGTGTTCCGTAGATACGCGCATCTCAATTAATCCCAGGGAGACACGCAACATATACCACGATAGGCGCAAGGCTTTGCCTTGGGTAGGTGGCCTTGAGGTTACTCGAACTAGTAACTATTAAGAAGCACACCCAAAACCAGACCAGTTGAACTACCCCTCATAGTTGATTGGGCATGTTATTGATGTAATGTTGTTAATACCCTTTTTGTTATAGATATTAGATTGGTGTGGAACTATATGCCTTTTTTTTTTCTTTTTTTTTTTGCTGACATGACCTTCAAAAAGTGAGTTAATTATACGTATGATTGGGTTGGTTTTCAATATTTTCACGGCAGTGTCATCATCAAGTATTAGTGAAAGCAATAGATTTGGCCTAAAATTTCATAATAAGAGATGTGGCATAGAGCAGTTGTCAAGACTCAAGATCTCCTATCGAATCAGTGAAGAATAGGAACAAACTATAGAATGTTTTTTATGAGGATGATGATCAAAAGAGACACGAGAATAGAAGAGACGTTGATGATAAGGGCCATTAGGCCATTGTTAAAAGAAAAGTGAAGTTGCTACCTAGAGTGAAGACATTGCTATAGTGAGGAGTGAGATTGCACTAACGAAATCGATGGGTTTTGTTATGATAAATGTTAGCCTCAAGGTTTCAATACCTATTAATTGGCTAATTAATCTAAGAACGTTTATTTAATTTTGATGATAACCGAAATTCTAAGTTATTAATAAATGATATTTTCATATGAACTAATGATTTATGTTTAAAGCATAATGTTGACTAGTGATTTAATAGGACAGACGTGGTCAATCAAATATCAAGCAAATGCAAAATCGACAAAATGCAAATTCATTGAAGATCAAGTCATCAAGACTCAAGTCAAAGGAATCAAGCTCAAGAGTCATGTTCCAAGACATATGAGAAGTAAGAGTTAGGCTTTGTAAAGTTTATTAAGATTTGATCTTTAAGGCTCAACTTTAAAAAACCAACTCAAAATTCAAAAGCTAACTAATGGAGCACTAAACATTGAGCACTAGACATTAGTAATGGAGCACTAGACATTGAGCACTAGACATTACTAATTGAGCACTAGACATGGAGCACTATATAATTTATCTCATCATTGTCAAAGAAAACAAGAGTATACAAGAGAGACAATAGAAGAGAGAACAAGAGCATACAAGAGAAATCTATAGAGAAAGACAAGAAAACATCTTTTACATCAATCCATCATTTCTCAAGCTTATATTTTCAAATCATTCAAAATCCTTGATTGAAAATGAAATTCTTCCAAATACTTCTTGAGCCTTATTGATCAAATCTTTGATATACTATTAGAGTGAGCAAATTGTGTACTACTACTCTTTGAGAGAGCATTATTGTGTACAACAAATTGTTTTGTTGAAACGGTTTGATCTTCACCCAAAAGAAGATTGTGGTTACTCTTCACCGTGTAAGGAAGATTTGTAAACGGTTTAATCTTCACCCGAAAGAAGATTGTGGTTACTCTTCACCTTGTAAGGAAGATTTGTAAATGGTTTGATCTTCACTCGAAAGAAGATTGTAAACGGTTTGATCTTCACCCGAAAGAAGATTGTGGTTACTCTTCACCATAAGGAAGATTTGTGAACGGTTTGATCTTCACCCGTAA
Organism: Fagus crenata; assembly: GCA_014362285.1. NCBI lineage: Eukaryota > Viridiplantae > Streptophyta > Magnoliopsida > Fagales > Fagaceae > Fagus > Fagus crenata. The sequence continues at coordinate 99,786 of BKZX01032927.1, forward strand.
GAAGATTGTGAACGGTTTAATCTTCACTCGTAAGAAGATTTTGTAACGGTTTGATCTTAACCCGAAAAAAGATTGTCAAATAGTGAATTTGGGAATCCTCGAGAAGTGTTCTTAAGGCAGGGACGTAGGCAGGAAAGCCGAACCTCGATAACAATCATCGTGTTTGATTTTCTCTATCTCTATCTCTCACTTATTTAATTGCTTATATATACTTATGCTTGATTTCATATCATATCTATATTTCAATTGAATTTGTTCTTATATTTGCTTAATCAACATTTGCTATTTAAAGATAGTTTTTAATTCCGCATTTAAATCAAAAAAATTTGCCTCAACCTAAATCACCCCCCCTATTAGGTTGATATTTGGGTAACAATAAAATTAAAAGAACAAAATAGAGATTTTAACTTATTAACCTAACCTAATTTAGGACAAGTTAGTCAACAGGGAAAATATAGGAGAGAAAGTATCTCCTTTGACACCAATCAGAGACAATCACTTTCTCTTCCCTAACCCTAGCGTTGCCCTTCCTCCTTATCTAACACTTTCTTCTTCATTTTTGTTACCGAGCGGCAAACCCTCACCTCTGTGTGAGAGAGATCATGGCCGAATTGGTCAAACCTTGCCATGCGGCCCACCCTCATCCTCTCTTTCTTTTTCTTTTTCTTTTTTTCAATTCTGATCAAAACTTGTTGAGCCGCCACCACCACCACCTTTTTGTTCTCTTTGGTTCCGTCTTCCCTCATTCTCCCCCGTTTTGGTCTTGTGCTGGTGGATCTCGCTGGAGTCTATGGGTGGCTCGTGACTCCGACGATGTCCTTTTTTGATGGAAGACTTGTGACTTCTTGTAGGCGGCGTGATCTCCAGCGATTGTGGATGCTTAAAAGGCAGCGGGTTTGGGGTCTTCTCCCATATCAAGCTTTTCTCATCTACCCCAAAACTCGAATCACATGTCATCTAATGCCACGAACAATCCGATTTGACTTCCTTATTGGTTGCTCAGATGGGAATTTGACTCCACGCTTTCTGTCTTTTCAGACATGTCCAATAGTTGCAGCTCTTGCGATCTATCGGACTGTTGTTAGACCCTATGTTGGCTATTTGTATTTGTGTAGTTTTTTTCTTTGTTTGGTGTGTTTTCTGTTGTACAATTTTTTTTTTTTTTTTTTTTTTTGTGTTTTCTTTGTACTTTTTATCTACTGCCCTATGGGGTCTTATGCTATGATGTATGTCATTTTTGTTGTCCTCGTTGTAGGGTTTGAGGTTTTGTTGTGTAATCACTGTGGTTCATTTCCAACCAAGTTGAAAGCTTGCCATTGTTTTGATTCTCAATGAAGTTCTTCTTTATTCATTTTTTTTTTTTTTTTTTAAAAAGGAAAATATAAATGTTAACTTTAAATAATAAATTTAACATCACTAGCTTAAATATAAGGAGAATACTGTCATTTTGCAAAATTTTGAGAAAAATTACTATAATTTGTTGTAATTATTATATTTTGATGTGCTGTGGCCTCCCATGGTGGTGATAAGAAAAAACACCACTAGTTTTTCACACTAGATATTTATTGTTTTCTCTGACTAATGAAGTTATATGAGACAAAGGTAGTGTACGTAGTACAACTTTATCTTATTTACTTGAGAGCTTATCTCTATAAAATGGCATTTTACGTTTTCTCCCCCAAAGGAAGAAAACCTCACTTCTTCTATTGAGATATAAGAATGAAAAGAAGGCTTGGTCTGATCTGGAATTATGCAGAAGTTGATGTTCAAGTTATGCAAAAGATGTTATACAAGCTGCAGATATACGACTTGTAGTTTAGTAACATCTCTAGTATACAACAGTGTATATACTACATGTAGTTTAGCTTAGTTGTTTGTTGTAACTGTCTGTACACGTGTTGTAAGCTTATTGATGATAGAGATAGTGGAGTTAGTTACCTTTTAGTAGTACTTTCTGTTATTATGCTTTCTGTTACACAGTGTATATAAGAAGCTTTGCTTCACTTCAATAATATTAAGCAAGCATTTTATGCAACTGATTCTCGATTCTTCTCTCTGTTTTCTCTCTTCCTTTGTTGCTTCTTCTTCAAGCTTGCATTTCTATTATGGTATCAGAGCTATAAACACCATTGATTGAGATCTTCTTCTTCTTCTTTGAACACTGTTTTTCAATATGTCACTATGAGTATGACATAAACCATTTCTATAGAAACTCCTTCTTCCCTTCCTTCCTCAAATGCTATTGTTCTTTCATCCATTGATAATCCTAGAAATCCCTATTACCTCAACAATGGTGATAATCCAGGAATTTTCTTGGTGACTGAGAAGCTTATTGGAGAGAATTTTCATACTTGGCAGAGGTCTATGACTAGGGCTCTCTCTGCCAAGAACAAGTTAGGGTTTGTGAATGGGTCTATTTCATAACCTATTGATCCTCTAGACCCTCTGTTTGATATCTGGACAAGATGCAATGACCTAGTTTTGTCTTGGCTTACCAATTGCATGTCAAGGGAGATTTATGCTAGTGTGATCTATGCAGTCACAGCCAAGGAGATCTGGGATGAATTGAGAGATTGTTACTCAGATAGTGATGGACCTAGAGTGTTCCATCTCAAGCAAGCAATCTGCTCTCTGAAGCAAGATCAATTGCCTATAAGTACTTACTATACTAGACTTAAGGCTCTTTGGGATGAATACTCTAACTATAGGCCCATACCTAACTGTACTTGTGGAGCAAATTGCACATGTGCATTATATAAGATCCTCACAGATTATCAACATAAGCATTATGTTTTGAGTTTCCTTATAGGCTTGAATGAATCCTTTCTTCAAGTTAGAGGATAGATTCTGTTGATGCAGCCTCTACCACCTATGAACAAAGTCTTCTTCATGATTCAACAAGATGAGAAGCAAAGGGGACAAGGGATCCTGCCTCTGCCCACTGTTGAATCCACAGTTTTGATCTCTAGGTCAGATAATGCATTCATTCCTAATAATGCATTCCTGTCAAACAATTTCACTGCCAGCAATCCAAATGCTTTCCTCTCAAGAATGGAGAATGGTAAACAGTTCCAATATGGGAGGAAAGATAAGCCTACTTGTTCTCATTATGGATATAAGGGACATAGAGTAGAAAAATGCTACAAGCTTCATGGATACCCTCTTGGTTTTCATAGCAAGAATAGAACAGCACCTGTTGCTAATCAAGTGTCTGGTCCTTTCATCCATGGTGCTACTGATACAAGTCAGAATATGTCTAATCTTGCTGCCCAATGCCAACAGTTGATTACCTTGTTGAATACCCAAGTTCAAAGCACACCAATTGTTGGAAATCTGTTTCTCAACCATCTCATCAAGCTGCCACCAGTGTTTCTGTAAAGCAACCCTCAGCCCATGCTTCTTCTAGCATGGCAGGTATACCTTTATGCCTATCTTCTTTCAATTCACCCAACTTAGATCTTTCAGTTTTCTCTTCCAAATTAACTGAAAAGCCTAATATTTCTTTACATTGAATGGGTCATTGACACTAGTGCCACTGACCATATGGTCATTTCTACTACCTTACATCATCCTTGATTTTACATGATGTGTTATGTGTACCTTCTTTTGATTTCAACTTGATCTCAGTTTCTAAGCTTACCTTTACACTTCATTGTTGCCTTTTCTTCTTTTCCAATCTTTGTTTTCTGCAGGACCTACTGCATTGGAAGATGATTGGTTTGGGTAAGCAGAGAAATGGTCTATACATCTTGGAACAATTTGCTGATCTTAGTTCCATTCCCATTGCCAAAGCTGCTTCTACAATTCTGCATAATAAATTGTATAGTTTTGCTTCTGTCAAGTAGTTAGATAGTGATTTTCACACTTGGCATTGTAGACTTGGCCATCCTTCTTTGTCTAGAATGTCTTTTCTTTCAAGTGTAATGCCTCATGTTGTTCATTCTAATGAAGATGTTTCTTTGTGTACTGTTTGTCCATTGGCAAAACAGAAAAGGCTCTCATTTCCTAATAAAAATCAATTGGTTTATTCTCCTTTTGATCTCTTGCATGTTGATATTTGGGGTCCATATCACACTGCCACTGTAGAAGGTTATAGATACTTCCTAACTTTAGTTGATGATTGCACTAGAACCACTTGGATTTATCTTATGAAACTTAAGTCAAAAGCTAGACCTCTACTTGAATCCTTCATTACAATGATAAAAACACAGTTTAATTGTCAAATCAAGATTGTTAGAAGTGATAATGGTCAGGAGTTTCACATGCTAGTCTTCTTCTAAAGGTATCACACATCAACATAGTTGTGTGGAAACTCCACAACAGAATTTTGTGGTTGAAAGAAAGCATCAGCATATACTTAATGTTGCTAGATCTTTATGTTTCCAATCAAATTTACCTATCCAATTTTGGGAAAATTGTATCTAGACAGCAGTTTACCTCATCAATAGACTGCCTTGTCCAATTCTGTCCAATAAATCTCCTTATGAAGCTCTTCTTTACAAGGTTCCCACATATTCTCATTTAAAGGTTTTTGGTTGTCTTTGCTATGCTTCTACTCTCACTGCTCACAGAACTAAGTTTGATCCTAAAGCCATTCCTTGTGTTTTCTTAGGATATCCTCCTGATGTAAAAGGCTATAAACTTCTTAATTTAGCCACACATCAGTACTTGATATCTAGGGATGTTGTCTTCCATGAGAATGTTTTTCCTTTTCAATCCACCACTTCTAATATTTCTGATTTTCCTAATGTTGATACTTCTCATGATTTCTATTGTCAGCAAAACACTTCTCTGTTTTTTAATTCATTTGAGGAGCCTCGATCTTCCTCACTTCACATTCCTTCTTCACCTATTCCAGTTATTTCATCCCCTTCTTCTACTTCTTCAGATTCTTGTTCCTCCTCTTCATTTTCTAGTCCCATCACTCCTATACATGTCACTAAGTCTTCTCCCATTCCTTTAAGAAAATCAAATAGACTTTCTAAACCCCCCGGCTACCTACAAGATTATCATTGTCAAATGGCCATTACAGATACTGCTTTCCCAACCATTTCATCCTCACATGCAGGTCCTTCCATGCCTTCCTCCTCAGGTAAACCCTATGCTCTTTCCTCTAGTCTTTCTTATTCTCATTTGTCACCTTCTCATAAAACTTTTGCTTTAGCCATTACTACTATGTCAAAACCCACATCCTTTGCTCAAGCTTCTTAGATTCCCCATTGGAGGGAAGCTATGTTATCTGAGTTTACTGCTCTTGAGGCCAATGATACATGGGTTGTAACTGATTTACCTGCTGATAAACAACCAATTGGCTGTAAGTGGGTGTATAAGGTTAAGCTCAAAGTTGATGGTACTCTAGAAAGGTATAAAGCTAGGTTGGTTGCTAAGGGATATACTCAACAAGAAGCTTTAGATTATTCTGAAACTTTTTCCCTTGTTGCCAAATTTACCATAGTGAGAACCTTACTAGCTGTTGCCTCTGTCCATGGCTGGTCCCTTACACAATTGGATGTCAACAATGCATTTTTTCATGGAGAACTTCATGAGGAAGTTTACATGGTTATGCCACCTGGTTTTGCCAGCAAGGGGGAGACTAATCAGGTTTGCAAGTTGAACAAGTCACTCTATGGCTTGAAGCAAGCCTCTAGGCAATGGTTTGCCAAATTTTCATCCACTATTCTGCAACATGGCTTCATATAGTCCAAGTCAGATTACTCTCTTTCCACTAGAAGTCATGGTTCTTCTTTTATTGCTTTGCTAGTTTATGTGGATGATATTCTGATAGCAAGCAATGATATGGAATCTGTTACCAAATTGAAGAAATCCCTTGATGCTGAATTTAAACTCAAGGATCTTGGTAACTTAAAGTATTTTCTTGGCTTGGAGGTTGTGTGAGAACCACGACCTTTAACCCAATGCAAAGGCCTAAACATGGATTCTCAAAATGGAGACTTTCACTGTTTTCCATCCTAATCACTAGGGGATATTACAATGGAGTCGCCACCTAACTTTTATAAAAAAAGCTAAGAAAAAAAAAAGAGTACTTCTCATTTATTGATTGAATAAAGAAATATGCAAAAAGTTTAAAAAATTGAACAAATTACAAAACTTTTGCCCTAGATACAATCTAAAAAAAAAAAAAATTACAAGGCTTTGTGTCCTAACTACAATCTAGAAGATAGAAGTAAAAGGATACACGGACTAATCTAATTTCCCCTAAGATTAGGGTTCGGGGGCTAGGGGATTGAGTGGGAAGGTGTTAGGCACCCACTCAACCTGACCTAAATCAGTCTCTTAAGGATTCCTATGCTACAGTTCACAACTCATCCAAACCACAACTCGCATTTTGACATCAATCAATCATAGTACATGCATACAAAGAAAATAAAAAAGTGATCAATCAACAATTCCTAAAACAATTCAAACAAACAATCCTAATTACATCTAAACAATCAAGGAGACATGTTAAGATTCAATAAATTTGGAATAAATATGGCATAATCAATGATGGATGAAAATATCTTTATGTCAAAGAAAATATGCATTGGAGATTTTGTTTGACAGTGGTATGCTTGGTTCAAAACCAATGCAAACACCCATGGAACAAAACCTGAAACTAAGTGAAACAATGGAACTTTGCTTGATGATCCTTCTGTTTACAGAAAACTTGTTGGAAGGCTTCTCTACCTCACTGTGATAAGACCAGCTCTTAGTTATAGTGTTAAAAAATTGAGTCAATATATGGCCAAGCCAACCACTTCCCATCTCATAGCAACTCATAGAGTTCTAAGGTATATCAAAGGATCACCCGAGCAAGGGTTGTTCTTCTCTTCTTCCAGCAATTTGCATCTGAAGTCTTTCTCTGATTCAGATTGGGCAGGTTGTCCTGATACAAGAAGATCAATAACAGGGTATTGTGTGTTCCTTGGAGACTCTTTGATATCTTGGAAATCAAAGAAGCAACATACTGTTTCCAGATCCTCTGCAGAAGCTGAATATAGAGCAATGGCAGCTGTTGTATGTGAATTAATGTGGCTGATTCCCTTGCTCAAAGACTTTCAGATCACTCACTCTCAAGAAGCTTTGTTGTTTTGTGATAGTCAAGCAGCCATAAACATTGCTGCAAACCCTGTATATCATGAAAGAACTAAGCATATTGAGTTAGATTGTCATTTAATCTGAGAGAAAATTCAAGAAGGATTGGTTAGAACATTTCATGTGGTTTCTCAAAACCAATTAGCTGATTTAATGACTAAGCCTTTAGGATCACATCAGTTTCATTCTTTGGTTAACAAGGTGGGAGTCAACAACATATATGCTCCATCTTGAGGGGGAGTGTTGAGATATAAGAATGAAAAGAAGGCTTGGTCTAATTTGGAATTATGCAGAAGTTGATGTTCAAGTTATGCAGAAGATGTTATACAAGCTGCAGATATACGACATGTAGTTCAGTAACATCTCTAGTGTACAACAGTGTATATACTACATGTAGTTTAGCTTAGTTGTTTGTTGTAACTGTCTATACACGTGTTGTAAGCTTATTGGTGATAGAGATAGTGGAGCTAGTTACCTTTTAGTAGTGGTTTATGTTATTATGCTTTCTGTTACACAGTGTATATAAGAAGCTTTGCTTCACTTCAATAATATTAAGCAAGCATTTTATGCAACTGATTCTCGATTCTTCTCTCTCTGTTTTCTCTCTTCCTTTGTTGCTTCTTCTTCAAGCTTGCATTTCTATTATCTTTAATGGCACATGAAACTAAATTATATAATTTTGTTGTCAATTTTTGTACTTATGTGATGATATGTTTCCCTTCCCACATCTACAAAATAATTTTTTATAATTTTATTTTATTGAGAAAGATATAATATTATGTTAAATCTATTCATTTTCCTTTAATTAGTTTAATGATGATTTAATATAAATCATTATTATTGGTATTTTTCACATAAAGCAGATTCTTACGATCCCCTATTCAATTTATGACGTCTATTATTGATCCTGTGTAGGATCTAATTTTAACAACCTTAGACCAGAGAGTTAATTTTAAGGTGTTCAACAAGTGCAAGAGAAATGTGACAAATTTTCATATTATATATATTTTTACAACTTTTTTAAATATTAGACCATAAAATTTAGAATTGATCCCCAAAATACAAAAAAGAAAAGAAAAGAATTGATCAACTAGTCCAATCGTCTCTAAAAGATAGTTGCACAAATGGTGAGTTTTGGTTGGTCAGTTCAAGTAATAAATTAATAAAAGCAAATTCTCTTGGAGAAATATTTTTTCTATACAAAACTAAGCCATTTTTATTTTTTGCTCAATTCAAATTAAGCTTTTTGTTGTTGTTGTCGTTGTTCAATTGTTTGTTAATGCTTGATTTTCTCAAAATGTTAAATGAAAAAACTAAACATATATAGGAGATTTAATGTTAAGAGTGATAGTACTCTAAATAATAAGAGATATTTAAATAGTAAAAAAAAATTGTAATTTTTTGTATATATTTATAGCAAACTAGATAACTTGTGTATAGTTATTAAAGTTTATATAGATGATAAGTCTCTTAAAATATATATGTGTGTGTGTGTGTGTTTGAGTTCCCAAGGCAAAACATTACGTCTATTATGATACATATGGCTAGTAGGGTGTTATGTGTTCCCCTGGGATTAGTCGAAGTGTGCGTATCAACAGAACGCTAGTCCGAACACCTAAGGTTATATAAAAAAAAAAAAAAAAGTGTACGTATATGTTTTGAATTTTTTTTAGTATTATAATTTGACCCCCAAACCAAAAATTTTGGTTCCGCTCCTTATGGTACAGTCGTTTGTATATGAGCTTTTAGGATGACTAAAAGTAAGACAGAGCAGTGAGCAAGTGAACATTCAAGAGATTGAAGATAGATTAAAAAAAAAAAAAAATGACACTTGGTATGGCTAACCTACAGTGCTAGGTGATTTTGCCGGGGAACTATTGCTCAAAGCCATTTTGGCTAGCTAATGCAAACCGAAATATGGGATTAGAGTTAAATTAATGCTTAGAAAGTTATTTTACCTTATCTCATTGCTAAGGCATATTACTCCTTTCAAAAGATTTCTAAATTATTAATCAAAAAAACTCTGAACAATTTTATCAAAAAGAACATAAAAAGTACTGCAACGAGAAAGTAAGAACCTGCAAAATTTTCTGCAAGAAATGCTTGTATTGCTTGAGATTCCTCCTCTAAAATGCCATCACACACTCATTTGCAGTCTCACCCCTTCTTGCTGATTATGTGCACTCTCTTTCTCATGCGCTCATACATATAGTATGTATGGTCTGTCCTAAACACAGAAAACAGAGAGATTGCCCAACAAAGGACCAATTTTTTTTTTCTTCCTGATAAAAGAACCAGTATCTGCTCATTGTTGTGAATGAACATGGGGGATCCCACATGTTTCGGATTGATTCAACAAAGGTGTTGAATTACAGATTGGCATTTTGTTGCCATTATTTCATCCACTTGCAACAAATGATTTCAGCCATGATATCAGCATACAGTTTTCTCTCGCCTATGAATACGGTTGCAGAAAACAGAGAGATGTAGAGAGAGATCGAAATCAATTTGTATTCAAGAAGTTTAATTTGTATGGATGACAACGTAAAATAAAAGCTCCAATAATATTTTCTCATCCTCAGGGGCGGAGCCAGAAAAAATGTTTAGGGTGGGCTAATTGCAAAAAAAAATTATTGACTGGGCTAAATTTTTTAATTCAGGATAATTTTTTTTTTTTTCTAAAAAAAAATATAGGCGAAAAAAAAAAAAAAAAAAAAAAAAAAAAAAAAAAACAAACTTGGCTGGGCTACAGCCCAACCAAGCTATAACTTAGCTCCGCCCATGCTCATCCTCAAAAATATTTTCTCTTGCTATTTGTCTTTTATTTTATAACACCTTATTAGCACGAAACTGTAAACAAATCCTAAAAAGGAAATTGTTCTCACTCGGTCTCCAACCCAATGTAAGTTTTCTCTAAAAAATTAGTATATTTGTTATCTAATAACTTTATGTTAATTAAAATTTTCTTGATCTAAATACTAATTAATGTTTTGATATTTTTGCTATATATTATGTCAAATCTCACAAAACTTAAATTCGTTGCCCTTGATATTTTGGGCAAGAATTATTTATCATGGATCCTAGATCCTGAGATCCACTTAGAGGCAATAAACCTTGGAGAAACTATAAAAGAGGGCAATGACGAATCCCAGCAGGATCGTGCTAAAGCAATGATTTTCATTCGCCATCATCTCCATGATGAATTGAAAACAGAATACCTCACAATAAAGATCTCTTAATTCTATGGAATAATCTAAGAGAGAAATACAAGCACTAGAAGTCCGTAATCCTCCCTAAAGCTCTATATGAATGGATTAATTTGAGGTTACAAGATTTTAAAAGTGTAACTGAGTATAATTTTGCACTTTTTAAAATCAGCTCAAAATTAAACTTATGTGGGGAAGATATCACCGATGAAGACATGTTAGAGAGAACATTCTCTACATTTCATCCCTCAAATATGCTCTTACATCAGTAATATCAAGAACGCAATTTCAGAAAATATTTCAAATTAATATCTTGTCTTCTGGTGGCTGAACAAAACAATGAACTTTTATTAAAAAAACTATTAGTCTCGGGCGACCCGCACCATTCCCTGAAGCGAATATATATAAACATACTTATATATACTTGATATTGGATTGTGTAAGTTTGTCAATCATTTAATAAGTTATCAAATTATTATTTATAATATATTGATAATATATAAGACCATTTTGTTGTAAAAATCACATATAATTTTTAACAATACAAAGTTGGTAAATCTAATTTTTATAATTTCATAAATCAAAACCATTCTATCTAATTAATCCCAAATAAATAATTGATTTATTATTTATTGGCATAGATTTGTTTGGCAAGAAAATGAACTAAACTTGAATATGTAATCTAGTTAATTGATGAGTTTGAACTCGACTCATGTTCAAAATAAAATTAAATGAACAATCTTGAATTTTCAATACTTAACTCGGCTCAATTCATTTTTGGTCAAGGACGGTGCCATTAGTTGGCTGAGCTAGGCTAACCAAGCTCACCCAATCCAATTTTTTTATAAAAAATAAAAAAAATAAAATTTAGTCTACCTAAATTAAGCAATTAACTCATCCTTTAAGCCCTTTAACCCGACTCTTCTACCCAACAAAACTATTTTTATTTAATATTTTCTAACTCACTCTAAAATAATTCTATGATTTGCTCTAGTTATACATAAAAACATCACACACGAAAATCATGGTTGGTTCATGACTCAATTTTTGGGCCACGTGCCCCATTGATGTCATCATGACATCAGGCTACTAACATCACATGTGAAAGAATGTGTACCATAGGGTGGACCACTTTACTTACTATTAACATCACATGTGAATTAGAAGAAGAAAAAAAAAAACATCACATGTGAATGAATGTGTACCATAGGGTGGACCACTTTACTTGGTATTATCGAAGTAGTTAGGAACTGAAGTTAATACGAAATTTAAAGTGACTAGTAGTACAAAACTGGCTTCTTGGTCAAAAGTAGCTGACAACTTCGTTCATGGGCTGGTAGAAATTAAATATATATCAATTAATAATTTCATAGTCAACATCAATTTTTTGTGTGGTTGCTGAAAGTTTGTGGAAGAAGATCACGTTTATTGTAGGGTAGGCAGAAGTCAAGGTTCATAATTATTCTAGCTGTTACATATGTACTGTTTTTCATCAAGAAAGAAAAAAAGAAATTATATATATATACTTTTTTGGTACGGACCTTTTTTTTTTAGAAAAAAAATGGACAACTACTAGATTTTTATTTTTGGAATAATTACATTTTGCTCGCATATGTGGTTTTAAAAGTGCTACTTTACCCACATGTGATTCAATATGTTAACTTTCATTACACACCACAGTTAAAAAAAGGGTTAAAAATGTCTTTCCCATAATCTTTTTATTTTCCTCTCTTTTGGCTTGTCTCTTCTCATCTCTCTTTTCTCCCTTTTCATTCACGGCAACAGACCACGAAATTTGTAGTCTCATACTCTTTTAATTTTTCTTTTCTTTTTTTTTTGTTAATTTTTTCTTCTTCTAATTTTATTCAAATTGTAAAATTGTAAAAACTGATAATACTTCAAACTATGTTCTCGCCTAAATTTGGTTGAGATCTTCATTAGTATGTATATATGAAAGAGTTTACAAGTTGTTGGTAATTATAATACAGTATTTATATATGAATGAGTTTATAAGTGGTTGGTAATTATAATACAGTATTTATATATGAACAAGTTTATAAGTTGTTGGTAACTATAATACATAGAATGGGTTTTAGTAATACTCAAAAACACAAAACTGAAGTTGTTTCATCTATGCTAATTCTGTGCAGTAGCAGATGAGATGTTGATCTTTGGTAAACTCTCCTCATTTATCTTCTTCAGCTTTGAATATTTATCTGCTTTATCATTATCCTTAACAAAAATTAAATAGAAATATCACAGTCTAAGGAAACTAAACTGCGATGGTTGATGTTACTGTCTATGTGGGTGTGGTTGCTGTGTTGAGGAGATAAAATAGAGAAAAATAAAAGCTGATTAAAAAGACATTTTTACCCTTTGTTTTAATGGTGATGTGTAATGAAAACTAAATGATTGAACCTCAGATGGATAAAGTGAATTTACCCCAAATCACATGTGGGTTAAGTGTAATTATCCCTTTATTTAATTTTTTTAATATGATGATCAGAACTTTATTAATTTCGTTTACATTCCATGATAAGGGGAAAATGATTAGACGATATGAAGAGGATGATACTTGATAAAAATTTAGTGCAAGCACATAGTTTTGTGTGTACAACTAATTAAAGTCTTCACTTTTGTAAAGATGAGTAAACTGTACATATTCCCATGTTTATAGACCTATTATTGGAATGCTAATCAATTGGGGGCCCAAAATAGGATCGATACTGACACAAATACCGATCATTTGAAAGATAGTAAATATTATTGGTAATAGATAGCATACAATTGAGTCGGAAGTGATAAAAGTGTACACATGTACTGTGGCCTCTATGCCGAAATACAGAGGATATAACTATTTTATTTGAATAAATATATTTTATTCCATTTTTGTGTTCCTCTTTATATTTCACTAACAGCAATATAGCACGTGTTAGATTGTGTTTGATTTGTTTCCATTTTAAATCTTAATTATTTTAGAAGGAAATAAGAAAAAAAAAAAAAAAAAAAAAAAAAAAAAAAAAAAAAA
>BKZX01032927.1:122289-145045 GCA_014362285.1 Fagus crenata
AAGAACCGGAATATGAACTCAATTAAATTATTAAAGTATCAATTTCGAGAAACCTTATCTTGAAAATAAAAAATAAAGTGACACGATTGAGCAAGGAACTTGCAAATTTTACTTGAAAGAAATGCTATTGAGCACCTCTCTTAATCCAACAAAGATAGAAGTCCCAAAAAACCGGAATATGAACCCAATTAAGTTATTAAAGTATCAATTTCGGGAAACCTTATCTTGAAAATAAAAAATAAAGTGAAACGATTGAGCAAGGAACCTGCAAATTTTACTTGAAAGAAATGCTATTGAGCACATCTCTTAAGTCCAACAAAGATAGAACGTGCAGTCTCTCTCTCTGTGTGTGAAAATTTGCTGTCTCTTTCTTATTCAAAAAAAATAAAGAGGAGTGCCTTCTCTTCTTAAGCTTTATAGCCCTATTTATAGTGTGTGGCCTCTCTCTCTCTCTCTCTCAAGAAGGCACAAAACACGTCATGATTGCAACGTCATTCTCAAAAAATTTATAAGAGTGGTGTTATTTCCACACCAATAATGTGGAAAAAACAAAAAGTGATGCAATATTGTGCACCAATTATTGATATTAGAAATATCATTTCCCATTTATATGAGCCAAACTTTGTCCTTTAGAGAAATACTAATATGGCACTAACAAGAGATGCACACGTGGCACACACATATAGAAATAGTAGCATGAATTAGGATCATTCAAGTTAGTTCATAAAAAAAAAAAAGGGATCATCCAAGTTATTAGGTATTCTAGTCAATTCAAAATTTAAAGTGACTGCAAGTCTCTCTTAGTCAATAGTAATTGAGGTCTTTGTTCATGGGGTGTTGAAATTAAATATCAATTATTGAACATATTTATAGTGTGTGGCCTCTCTCTCTCTCTCTCTCTCTCTCTCTCTCTCTCTCTCTCTCTCTCTCTCTCTCTCTCTCTTAAGAAGGCACAAAACACATCATGATTGCAATGTCATTCTCAAAAAATTTACAAGAGTGGTGTTATTTCCACACCAATGGTGCAGAAATAACAAAAAGTGATGCAATATTGTGCACCAATTATTGATATCAGAAAATATCATTTCCCATTTATCAACATTTAACAAGCCAAACTTTGTCCTTTGGAGAAATACTAATATGGCACTGACAAGAGATGCACACTTGGCACACACATACAGAAATAGTAGCATGAATTAGGATCATTCAAGTTAGTTCATCAAAAAAAAAAAGGGATCATCCAAGTTATTAGGTATTCTAGTCAATTCAAAATTTAAAGTGATTGCAAGTCTCTCTTAGTCAATAGTAATTGAGGTCTTTTTCATGGGTTAATGTTGAAATTAAATATCAATTAATGATTTCATGAATGTCAATTTTTTTGGCAGTAAGTCTATATACATATACAATAAAGAATAATTAAGAGTGTCTTCTGGATTAAGATGCATAAGATTTTACTTTTCATACAAAATAAGTGAAAAATAACTGATAATAATGACGTGTTCAAGAATCATCAACATAGGGATTAAAATCTTATTTAATAGAAAATAACAATGTGTGTGTGTGTGTGAATTTAGGATTAGGTGGGTTGTGATCCTAACAATCCCATGATATGGTTCTAAATCCTACCACAATCCTACTAGGTAATTAAAGATCCTGTTGCGATTCAAATCGTTTAACAAGTCTAGGATCATAGGATCTTATGATCCTACGATCCAAATCAGGATTCAACCATCAAAACATAAAATGGAGTCCTCTTTGCCTCTCTCTCTCTCTCTCTCTCTCTCTCTCTCTCTCTCTCCTTATAATTAACTAAAGTCATGTCACGCCATAATGCTCGACTAAGGACCACTGTATGTGAAATGAAGACTTAGCCCGCAGCCTACAAGCTACAACTACTCTTACGATGTGTTTGGCTGGAGGGGAGGAGATGGGACTAGAAGGAAAGGGATGGAAAGGGATTAATGAAACTTTTTTTATGCCCCCGAAATGAGGGTTTGAGGAGATTTGGTGAGCTATATTACTCCTTTAAACTCCTGATTTTCAGTTCCCTCGAATTAGCGGAATTTGGAGGGGGAGGAAAGGAGTTTTACTTATATTAAACAAGTTTAAAATATCAGTTTTACCTTTATGGATGGATTAATTTGAGGTTACAAGATTTTAAAAGTGTAACTGAGTATAATTTTGCACTTTTTAAAATTGGCTCAAAATTAAACTTATGTGGGGAAGATATCACCCATGAAGACATGTTAGAGAGAACATTCTCTACATTTCATCCCTCGAATATGCTCCTACAGTAGTAATATCGAGAACACAATTTCAAAAATATTCTGAATTAATTAATATTTTGTCTTCTAGTGGCAGAACAAAACAATGAACTTTTGTTAAAAAATTACCAGTCTCGCCCAACCCGCACCATTCCCTAAAGCGAATATATATATATATATATAAACATACTTAAATATATTTGATATTGGATTGTGTAAGTTTGTAAATCATTTAATAAGTTATCAAATTATTATTTATAATATATTGATAATATATAAGTCCATTTTGTTGTAAAAATCACATATAATTTTTTACAATACAAAGTTAGTAAATCTAACTTTTATAATTTCATAAATCAAAACCATTCTATCTAATTAACCCCAAATAAATAATTTATTTATTATTTATTGGCATAGATTTTTTCCACAAGAAAATAAACCAAACTTGAATATGTAATCTAGTTAATTGATGAGTTTGAACTCGACTCGTGTTCAAAATATAATTAAATGAACAATCCTGAATTTTCAATACTCAACTCGGCTCGACTCGTTTATAGTTAAGGAATGAGTCATTAGTTGGCTGGGCTAGACTAACCGAGCTTGCCCAATCCAATTTTTTTTATAAAAAATAAAAATAAATAAAATTCAGTCTACCTAAATTAAGCCATTAACTCATCCTTTAAGCCCTTTAACCCAACTCTTCTACCCAACAAAACAGTATATTTTTATTTAATATTTTTAACTCACTCTAAAATAATTTTATGATTTGCTCTAGTTATACATAAAAACATCACAAACGACAATCAAGGTTGGTACATGACTCAATTTTTGGGCCACGTGCCCCATTGATATCATCATGACATCAGGCTGCTAACATCATATGTGAATGAATGTGTACCATAGGGTGGACCACTTTACTTAGTATTAACATCAAATGTGAATTAGAAGAAAGGAAGAAAAAAAACATCACATGTGAATGAATGTGTTCCATGGGGTGGACCACTTTACTTAGTATTATCGAAGTACTTAGGAACTGAAATTAATACGAAATTTAAAGTGACTAGTACAAAACTGTCTTCTTAGTCAATTAATAATTTCATGCATAGTCGATATCAATTTTTTGTGTGGTTGCTGAAAGTTTGTGGAAGAAGATCACGTTTATTGTAGGGTAGGCAGAAGTAGAGGTTCATAATTATTCTAGCTGTTACATATATACTGTTTTTCATCAAGAAAGAAAAGAAAAAAAAAAATTTATATATATACATTTTTGGTACGGACCTTTTTTTTTCGAGAAAAAAAAAAAATGGGCAACTACTAGATTTTTCTTTTATTTTCTTAATATGATGATCAGAACTTTATTAATTTCGTATACATTCCATGATAAAGGGAAAATGATGAGACGATATGAAGTGGGTGATACTTGATAAAAATTTAGCGCAAGCACATAGTTTTGTGTGTACAACTAAAGTCTTCGCTTTCTGTAAAGATGAGTGGACTGTATACATTCCCATTATAGACCTATTATTGGAATGATAATAAACTGGGGGCCATAATAGGATATACTAATACAAATACCGATCATTTGAAATATAGTAAATATTAGGGTAAAATGCATCTATACCACTTGAACTTTGAATGGGTTGCAACTTAAACCCCATGTACTTTGAGTTTAACCAATTTACTACTCAAACCCTGGATATGTATGTGCTAAATAGATTCATTTGTTAATTTTTTTGTCCAAAATGCCCTTAAATGGCTCTCATGAAAAAAAAAAAAAAAAAAAAAAAAAAAAACTTAACTGCTCAACAGAGATGGAGAGAAACTCAAGTTGATAATATTTTTTTTTTCTTTTTTCATGTGAGCCACTTAAGGGCATTTTGGACAAAAAAAAATTAACAAAGGAGTCTATTTTGCACATATCCAAAGTGTAAGTAGTAAATCAACTAAACTCAAAGTATAGAGGGTCTAAGTGCAACCACTTCAAATTTCAAGGGGTGTGATGCATTTTACCCTAAAATATTATTGGTAATATAGATAGCATACGATTGAGTCAGAAGTGATAAAAGTGTGCACATATATTGTGGCTTATATGCCGAAATACAGAGGATATAACTCTTTTATTTGAATAAATATCTTTTATTCCATTTTTGTGTTTTTCTTTATACTTCACTAACAGCAATATAACACGTGTTAGATTATGTTTAATTTGTTTATATTTTAAATCTTAGTTATTTTAGAAGGAAATAAGAAGAAGAGAAAAACGTGATAAGTTATGATTAGTGGAGTATAAAGTTGAATAAAAAAATGAGATAGAAAATTTGTATTTCTTTTATTAGAGAACAAATGATACAACTATACTTTATTAGCAATGCCAAACTTCCAACTTAATTATTGATAATATCACAATGCAAAAACTTAAATATTAGGGAAGACAAAAGGCCTAAGGAAATTCAAGATGGTCACAAGCAGGGCTATGACCCCAACAACAGTTGCAGTGCCTCTCCACGTATCACGGAAATATATTGTTCTCAAGGCTCCCATATCACGGTTCAAAGTCTTTTTATAGTAGTCTTTAACACTTTTAGCAAGTTCTCTGTAACAGGAATTCTGTTCCACAATTTCGAGGCGAAGTTTGTTAATCATTTTGGCAACTGCTTTATTGCTGCCTAACGTGTTAACAATGATCCCTTTCTCAACAAGAAACTCCACATCTTCTCTCGTGTTGATAAGATCATCCAATAACACGAAATAATTGCATATGTAAGCTTTATTTGGATAATGACACTGCTCCAGGGCCATGAGGTTTCGGAAAAGGCCTTCAGTTTCGTCATGTACCTCAAAGCATGGGACTTTCAAGACAGTTTCAGTTTCCTCTAAGCATTTAATGCTATCCATGCACGCTTTCGGAAAGCAACTGAGCAAAGGAAAGCGACCCTTTCGGAAATCTATATCAAGTAACTTTCCCTCCTCAGCCTTTTTTAATATCATTGCCTCGTCCAGCTTTTTTGCATTATATATATTTTCAGTAGGTTCTCCATCATCTGGCGGATTGGATGGATGGATGATGGGTGGACAGTAGAAATATCTCATCAAATCAGTGAAATGTTTTACCTCCTTCTTATCAATTGATATTTTTTCCTTGATTGTTTTTTTCTCGGTGATAGTTTTCTTCTTATCAATGGGGTTTTTTTTCTTGGGAGGAAGAAAGCATTTACGAAGGCATTTACGGGCAAGCTTAAAAAAGGAAATACATTTGTTTTGCTCAGACTTGGAGAATTGTGTATGTAGCTTGTCGAGAATAAAAAATGGGAGTTGATTCTCAAGTAATATCAAGTCTTGCAGTATATGCTTTTTCATAATTGGTTGACTTGATATACGATCTTGTTCATATTTTCCTATCGCATTGCATCCATCTTCTCCACTCGTATCGCTGTCACTTTCTCCACACCCAGCAGTACTTCTGAAGAGCCCATCACTCTCAGCAAACCTCAAGAAGAGCTCAATGATAAAGGTGGAATCCAATAGAACCATTTTCACGAAATCTTCGCTGCTGATATCAAAGGTCTCTGCATAACAACGACGGATCTTTAGTTCGTTTTCTTCAATGAAGCTTGAAAGATCCTTTTGGCATTTCCCAGTCCGATAACAGAATCCCCTAAGATATCTTAGTTTCATCATTTCCATTTCGCACAGTTCATACTTGCCACGGTGAAGAGGGCCAATTGAAATTAGCTTTGGAGTGTAGGCTTCTTCGTTTACCTCGCGAAGTTTCTTGGGGACCTTGTAGATGCAACAATCGGGCCACTGGTCTGGCTCCAGGACTCGTGGAACATCAATGACCAACTCTTCAGGTCCTACTACTTTTCTAAATGTATTCTGCAAAGAATCTAGTTCTTTTCTAAATGAATCTGTAGTGGGGCGGCAACAGATTTGGCCATCTTTTCCAACAATCATCAAGTTCAATTCTCCTAACAGACAAACAACAATCATTAATTAGCACCATAATAGAATCATTAATTCCAAAGCTTATTCCAATTAGAAAAATAAAAAAATAAAACTAAGAATGGAATAGCACTTGGTTACATCCTATTGTACTTTTTTCTTTCTCTGAAGAAAACACACAAACAAAATTATTTCTCTGATGAAAACACACAAACAAAATTAAGAATGGAATAGCAATTGGCTACAGCCTATTGTGATCAAATGTAGAATTACGAGTTCTATCGCCCGTAGGATGTCCTACATATAAATCAAATTAAAATCTTTTAGAATTTTTAAAATAACTTTATTGTGGAATCTTTGAAATTCTTTATGTTCATTGTGAAATGAATAGATTTAATTTTGTCATATTATCAATAATTTAAAAATGTATACAAAATTGCACGTCATTGTTTGTCTAAATGCTTATGATATGATAAAATTCAATCAACTCATTTCACAATGGATTAATAGGATTTTAAAAACTCAATAATGGAAAGAGAATATAACACTTCGAAAGGAAAAATTAGAATGCAAACTATGATGTTTGCTTCATGATAATTACTCTTTATTATTAGGTCAAGGCATAAATGGATTTTTTTATATGTTGACGAAATTCGAATCCAGATCTGTTACTTAACAATAAAATTTTGGCCAAAATACATTGTTGGTCCCTAAAGTTTACTCATCGAGCGCTTTTGGTTCTTGAAATTTGAAATGAGCGTTATTAGCCCTTAGAAGATTAAAAAATGAGCGATATTGGTCCCTTCATTCAATTCAGTTAGTTTACTTGCCTACATGATTAACAGGATACGATGTAGTATATTTTATATGATGTAACAGATTATTTTTAAAATTAAAAATTACACCTAAGCAAACTACCCAAGGGGGAGCGAAAATGAATCTATTTGGGGTTGTAAGCAACTCGGGTATTGGGTCTAAATGGATTTGAATCGCCCAATTGGGTTAAACTAATGACATAGCTCTTTCTACTAAGATCTAACTTAGTTAATTATGACATATGGCATTTAATTATTGGATGGGTGGAAGGATAATGTGGTTCACTTGGTGGATTAAATAATTTCTCCCCAACCCCACGGAATTGACAAATTTTTTTAGTAAAACTAGGACAAGGGAGAATTACAAACTTTGCTATCTGCCCCCAAGAAACTCGCCCTTAGGTGGTGAACACTGAACAATATGTTTATTTATTTTTAATCAAATCGAGGTGAAATATGGAGTTTTTATATAATTCTTTCTCTACTTTTCCTTTTTAAGTGTTTTGGAGTCACTTATAATTTTTTTTTTTTTTTAAATAGTGTTTTGGAGTCTATTAAATCTATAACTTAACCTTCTCTTTTTCATAGACTTTACGTTTTAGGTGTAAACAGAATTCAAATCTAGATAGTGTCACAGTAAATTCTAGATATTGAACTGATCGAGTGACACTCACATATATTTTATACTCTAAAAAGACCAACAATAGACCATACACACACATCAAAGGATCGTGTGTTTGAGTGCATCATTTTTAGCCAGGATTTGGGGTAAAATATGGATTTAAATTCACGATTTATAAATTCAAAATTTGGCAAAGCCTGATGTGGAAATTTAAATTGTCATATATGATTTAAAGCCAGCTCTAAATCCCTTCAAAGGAGATGTAATTTTCTAATTCCATATAGTAAACTACTAACGTAAATTTTCATCTCTTTGTGCGCTAATGACTCAACTTCCCTACCTAACAAAAATAATAAATCTATATATAAAATTTGAGGCCGATCATTATAAAATTTACAGTATATATGTTAATCTAACATACAGATACCGCATTTGCTCAATGAGGTCATAATTAGAGACAAATTTTTCTTTATTTAAAGACTCACCACCAAGTTGTGGCCCACTTGCAAACCGACTCACCCCACCGTTACTGTTGGAGACGTTGAGAATTGTGGGACTGGACTCTGTAGTGACCATCACTGATTCGATCTCAAGGCTTGACTCCAAAGACCTTGAATGGGTCTGATACTGTTGTGTTGGCATGTTGTCTAGAACCAGTTGTTGTGCCGCCATGGCTGAACTCAATCCTTGTAATTTTTTGACTTCTTATAAAACCTAGAAGTAGAAGCAATGAAGAAGAGTAAGAAAAATATATATTTTCTTCTCTCTTTCGGGTGCTAAGAAAAAATTTAAGGTTATAGGTTTGTCATGTCAACGATGGATGGTAGTATGATCATAGTAAAATAGTAAATAGAAAAAGTTGTGGAATATATGAGATTTTATGGAAACATCAAAACAAAACAAAAAATAAAAATAAATCAAATAAAAATTATACATATTTTTAAATCAAATGTAAATCTACAATACCATAATTTTATCCAAACGATAAAATTTAGGATTTTTTGAATTTTAAATGATGAGGGTTTAAATCTTTTGTTTATCAATGTAAATAATAATTTATTCACCTGCCACTTGGGTATTCGGTCCAGTGGTAATCCCCATCCCAAAAAACCCCACTCCTCAATGAGGGTATGGGTTCAATCCCCGAGATCTTCAAAAAAAATATACGTGTGTGTGAGTTTAGATTAGAATTTCTATCATAAATATATATATATATATATTATTCACCCAAACAACAATCAAGATATACTTTTATTAAAGTCCCAAAGAACCAGAATATGAACTCAATTAAATTATTAAAGTATCAATTTCGGGAAACCTTATCTTGAAAATAAAAAATAAAGTGAAATGATTGAGCAAGGAACCTACAAATTTTACTTGAAAGAAATGATATTAAGCACCTCTCTTAAATCCAACAAAGATAGAAGTCCCAAAAAACTGGAATATGAACTCAATTAAATTATTAAAGTATCAATTTCGGGAAACCTTATCTTGAAAATAAAAAATAAAGTGAAACGATTGAGCAAGGAACCTGCAAATTTTACTTGAAAGAAATGATATTGAGCACCTTTCTTAAATCCAACAAAGATAGAACGTGCAGTCTCTCTCTCTTTGTGAAAATTTGTCGTCTCTTTCTTATTAAAAAAAAATAAAGAGGAGTGCCTTCTCTTCTTAAGCTCTATAGCCCTATTTATAGTGTGTGGCCTCTCTCTCTCTCTCTCTCTCTCTCTCTCTCTCTCTCAAGAAGGCACAAAACACGTGATGATTGCAACGTCATTCTCAAAAATTTTATAAGAGTGGTGTTATTTCCACACCAATGGTGCGGAAATAACATAAAGTGATGCAATATTGTGCACCAATTATTGATATCAAAAATATCATTTCCCATTTATATGAGCCAAACTTTGTCCTTTAGAGAAATACTAATATGGCACTGACAAGAGATGCACACGTGGCACACACATACATAAATAGTAGAATGAATTAGGATCATTCAAGTTAGTTCATAAAAAAAAAGGGATCATCCAAGTTATTAGGTGTTCTAGTCAATCCAAAATTTAAAGTGACTGCAAGTCTCTCTTAGTCAATAGTAATTGAGGTCTTTGTTCATGGGTTGTTGAAATTAAATATCAATTAATGATTTCATGAACATCAATTTTTTTTTGCAATTAGTCTAGATACATATACAGTAAAGAATAGTTAAGAGTGTCTTCTAGATTGAGAAGCATAAGATTTTACTTTTCATACAAAATAAGTGAGAAATTACTGATAATAATGATGTGTTCAAGAATCATCAACATAGAGATTAAAATCTTATTTAATAGAAAATAACAATGTGTGTGTGTGTGAAATGAAGACTTGGCCGCAGCCTACAAGCTACAACTACTCTTACGATGTGTTTGTCTGGAGAGGAGGAGATGGGATTAGAGGGAAGGGGATGGAAAGGATTTAATGGAACTTTTTTTATGCCCCCGGAAAGAAGGTTTAAGGAGATTTGGTGAGCTATATTACTCCTTTAAACCCCTGATTTCCAATTCCCTCGAATTGGCGTAATTTGGAAGGGGAGGAGAGGAGTTTTACTTATATTAAACAAGTTTAAAATATCAATTTTACCTTTATGGTGTCATAAGTGTCAATTTATATGACATTTCCTTTCTTCTCTCCTCCACTACTTAAAATTTAAAACATCTAAACAACGGGAAATAATATGAATATCTCTTCTTTTTTATCTTATTTAATTTTTAAAACATCCAAATAAAGGAAAATGATAACCATTTACAATTGTTCGTTAATGTTTCCAAATAATTGCTAATTTCATTTTCCCATATATAAGAATAATTTTGAGTGTCACTCACTATCATCCTAGCTGGCAAAAATAGATGCGATAAATTGCCACTTGTCAAAATCTTGCCATTACTTATATGAGATAAAGGGCCACATGTCAACATCTTGCCATTAATTGGATTGTCTTACCTAGGAACACTTGGAAATAAAACTATGTATCCTAAAATTGGACCCACTTCGATGTGATTTGATTGAGCTTATTGGGATTGATTTTATTTTTAATTGAATTATTTTATTTTAAAAAATATGAGGGGCAAAAATACAATGCACTTTGGAGTGTCCAACAAATTCGCAAGCCCGACCTACCTATCTGAACCGGATAGCAGTTTTGGTGGAACAAATTATCCAACCCAACTAAATATTTAATCAATTGGAGGTGAAATGTGGCATTCAGTGATTGATTATTGAGATTTCCTTTAAACAAGATCTTGACACGCGTTTTGCCTTATCTTTTCAATTTATTTATTTTTCTCATTTTATTGCTTTATTTATTTCTTCTACTCTCTCTCTCTCTCAACCAAACTAATGCCATGTTTGAAAGTTTGAAGGGAGAGGAGGGTGCGCGCGTGGGCGCGGGGGGGGGGGGGGGGGGGGGGGGGGAGAGAGAGAGAGAGAGAGAGAGAGAATGGTTACCCCTTCCCTTTATTTAGATGTTTTAAAAATTAAGTAAAAGGCAAGGGAAATAGATACCTTTTTACTTTGTTTGAATATTTTAAAAATTAAGTAGGGGAAAATGATAGGGGAGTGGTTATATAAATTGACAATTATGACACTCATTTGCTAATTTTATAGAAATAGATATAAATTGACATTATAAGAGTAAAAATTGATAATTTAAATTTTTTAATATAAGTGGAACTACTCTCCTCTCCTCCCCCTCCAAATTTCCTCAATTTGAGGTAATTAATAATAATATTTTCCAAATCCATTCAAACCCTTTCCCATCTTGCTCTAAAAAACATCCAAACAAGATTCATTAAACCATCATCATCTCTTTCTTTCTACTTCCCTCCCTCCATCCAAACATAAGAGTTTCTCTGCTACTGCCTAATGACTATTGCTTCTGCCTCTATGAAAGGCTCGATTTTAAGCTCCTCATCTCAAAGATGATGATGGCAGGTCTTGGAGGACCAGATTTGATGAGGACGATAACTAGCGCCTTCGCTAGATCCTTATTGCTCCTGAATCACTAACTTGTAACGAAACCATGTTGTTCAAATCCAAGGTGACATGGTTTCCATTAATGTCCTTGAACTCCACAATGAGGGTGTTGAACAGCGTGATTGATGGTCTTGTTGTCCCAAGTGATTACAAAGGGAAGCCCAAATCTGATCAGGGAGAAGTTCAAGTTTGTGAGGGAGAAGGGGAAGAAGGTTTGAAGATCGTCAGGGTTGCCAACACTTTACTGTTGTGGTGTAGAATACCTATCAGTACCGATGTTGGAGAAGGTGGTGGTGATGGTGGGTATTACCGTGAGGAAATAGTTTACCTCCAAACCGGTTTGAAGGAATTCTCCTCTAACCCACTACGTGGTAATAAGATAAATCATCCACGTATATTTTTAGTTACATGACATTTTAATGAGTCATGTGATTTTTTAAAATAATACACATAGATAGTTTATCTAATTGATACATAGTGGGTTGGAGGAGAATTCCTCCAAATTGGGATTCTCCTCCAAACCGGGTTGGAAGTAAACTCTATCCTTACCATAAATGTATTTTTCTTTTTCTTTTTTAAATGGAGTGACTATGATATGACTAAATTAACTTAAACATATATATGACACTATATTATTGAGTGAAAGGACCAATAGATATTGTTAACATGTTCCTCTCAATGAACTCAATAATTTCTCGTAGGAAGATGACGATGAAAAATACAAAATGCTTACATTTTAAGCTAAAACAAATAGACCTATATTTTATTTGCATAAAAACAGAATCCAAGCTAGAAGAGAAATGCATGACACTCACGAGACATGCATACTTGGCACACACATCTAGTTGTGCATGCGTGCCACACGTTGGTTCCAATGGGAATGAATGTGTATGTGTATTATAGTGAGAATTATCTTCTCCAACAGTTTATCGAGTGCCCACCAAATGTAGACCCCATAAAATAAATACCCCTCGTACCATAGGATGAGGGGGCACCAATCATATATTAAATAGCAGTAGTTGGGATAATCCAAGTTAGGTCCTCGTTAACATTTTTTTTTTTTTTTTTTTTTTTTATATATATATATATAAAGACTAACGAGTCCTCGTTAACACTTAACACTAAATTTAATGTACTACAAGCCTTTCCTAGTCAGAGTAGGTTAAAGATCCTTTTCATGGGATTGTTAAAATTTATGGTTCTCGCTAAAGGTTACTAGGTTAGCATCAAAAGTTTGTGGCAAAAATTTCATGTTTGTTGTGGGTTAGACAAAAGAGAAAAGATTGTATCTTGATAATTGTTTTAGTACTTACATATAAACTTTCTTGAACGGAGTTAATCTTAGGATTTATATTTTCCCATCCGCTAATGTGCATATGGCCCTACTATGCACGAAGAAGATTTGTATTTGCTCAAACTTAATTTTTTTCATTATAATCACTGCAACCATGCAGGCTGGCCTGCCCCCATTTTCAAAAGGATTATAAGGCTCCCATGACAGGAACAAAAGATTCTAAAATTGTATAAAAATGACACCAAAATGATAAGATTATAATTATTTTTTAAAAATAAAATAATATAAGTAGGTTTTTTATTTTTTCCACCATCTCTAAGAAGGCTCTTAAAATATTGAGTCAACAAAAATCCAACCCAATTAAAACCGTATG
The DNA here is from genome assembly GCA_014362285.1 of Fagus crenata. Classification (NCBI taxonomy): domain Eukaryota; kingdom Viridiplantae; phylum Streptophyta; class Magnoliopsida; order Fagales; family Fagaceae; genus Fagus; species Fagus crenata. The sequence goes on from BKZX01032927.1 coordinate 135,605, forward strand.
TTGTTTCATCAAAAAATAATTTGTTAAAGTGTATCAAATAATTATTGGCAATCAATTTTCCTAAGAGCTTAAGACTTTAATTTTTTTAAATTAGTCTCATATACTGTAGATTATATTATTAAGTAAAGTTAGAATATTTTCTTTAATAAATTAGATTTTATTGATTAAATCTTACATAAAATCAAGTGAATTAGCTATTATCAATTGTAAAAGAGGTGTTAATAAAACCGAAATTAAAAAAATTAATTAGTAATTTTAGATCTCAAAAAATAAGAAGAATGGTTTATATGCATATATATGGAAATTTAAATAAATAATATTTATTGATATTTAATTATTAAAAAAAGCTCACTTAAATTTATTGGCTTAGGCCTCAAAATGTATTGAGCTGACTCTGACTGTAATATGTCAATTTTTGTTATTTTATCAATAAGTTACACATATATTACTGCAATGAGTCTTAAAACCACCACCTTATCTTTCAACCTATTTTCAGTAGGAAGAAAATGTCATTTATTTATTATTTATTGGCATAGATTTGTTTCACAAGAAAATAAACCAAACTTGAATATGTAATCTAGTTAATTGATGAGTTTGAACTCGACTCGTGTTCAGAATAAAATTAAATGAACAATCCTAAATTTTCAATACTCAACTCGGCTTGACTCGTTTATAGTTAAGGAAGGAGCCATTACTTAACTAGGCTAGACTAACTTAGCTCGCCCAATCCAATTTTTTTATAAAAAATAAAAATAAATAAAATTCAGTATACCTAAATTAAGCCATTAACTCATCCTTTAAGCCCTTTAACCCAACTCTTCAACCCAACAAATCAGTATATTTTTATTTAATATTTTTAACTCACTCTAAAATAATTTTATGATTTTCTCTAGTTATACATAAAAACATCACAAACAACAATCATGGTTGGTTCATGACTCAATTTTTGGACCATGTGCCCCATTAATGTCATCATGACATCAGGCTGCTAACATCACATGTGAATGAATGTATACCATAGGGTGGACCACTTTACCAGTATTAACATCAAATGTGAATGTGAAAAAAAAAAAAAATCACACGTGAATGAATGTGTACCATGGGGTGGACCACTTTACTTAGTATTATTGAAGTAGTTAGGAACTGAAGTTAATACGAAATTTAAAGTGACTAGTACAAAACTGTTTTCTTAGTCAATTAATAATTTCATGCATAGTCGACATCAATTTTTTTTGTGGTTGCTGAAAGTTTGTGGAAGAAGATCACGTTTATTGTAGGGTAGAAACAAGTAGAGGTTCATAATTATTCTAGCTGTTACATATATACTGTTTTTCATCAAGAAAGAAAAAAAATCTATATATATATATATATACTTTTTTGGTGCGGACTTTTTTTTTTTTTCAAGAAAAAAAAAAAAATGGGCAACTACTTGATTTTTATTTTGTGTGTACAACTAAAGTCTTCACTTTTTGTAAAGATGAGTGGACTGTACGCATTCCCACTATAGACCTATTATTGGAATGCTAATAAATTGGGGGCCATAATAGGATATACTAATACAAATACTGATCATTTGAAAGATAGTAAATATTAGGGTAAAATGTATCTATACTACTTGAACTTTGAATGGGTTGCACTTTAAACTCCATGTAATTTGAGTTTAACCAATTTACTACTCAAACTTTGGATATGTGCTAAATGGATTCATTTGTTAATTTTTTGTCCAAAATGCCCTTAAATGGCTCACATGAAAAAAAAAAAAAAAAAAAAAACCTTAATTGCTCAACAGAGATGGAGAGAAACTCAAGTTGATAATTTTTTTTTCTTTTTTCATGTGAGCCACTTAAGGGCATTTTGGACAAAAAATTAACAAATGAGTCCATTTGGCACATATTCAAAGTTTAAGTAGTAAATCGACTAAACTTAAAGTATAGGGGGTCTAAGTGCAACCACTTCAAAGTTTAAGGGGTGTAGATGCATTTTATCCTAAAATATTATTGGTAATAGATAGCATATGATTGAGTCGGAAGTGATAAAAGTGTGCACATGTACTGTGGCCTATATGCCAAAATACAGAGGATATAACTCTTTTATTTGAATAAATATCTTATTATTGTACAATTATTTTCTTATATTTAATATTTACGTGGAAATAAGAGCTTAAGCAAGATAAATTTTACATCAGTATTACCTTCATTTTCATTTTTCCTCATGTTAAGTTTCTTCCCATTCTGATATGTTTACTATGTCGATAATTGCATATTTGAAAATTATATTTTCTTTGTTTAAAGAGCAAAGATTTGTTTAGATTATAAACTGTTACAATTAGGTTGAGTTTTTTTTTTCTAGTTGAATGCTAAATAGCTATTAATATTTGCAGATACGTCAAAAAAAGATACTTTTACTATATATGTGATTTGGCCTTAAGAGTTTTTTTTCCTTTTTGTTTTAAAAGTTAAATCAATGATGATAGTCATTGTATGACAATATATCTTCGTGAAAATTGAAAAGGAACATGAGGCAGAGTCTCATGTTTTAAAAAAATTAATTTGAATTATTATATGAAATTATTTCGTGAGTTATATAACTCTAACTTTAATTATGTAAAAAGATATTTTTCTGCCATGAGATACCTTAATGAATTGATCTTAAATGGTGCAATAAAAAGTGTCTCATATTATTAGCAATCTCAATTGATTTTGATCATTAGTATTTTTTTTTTTTTCCATGCATTTAGATGCATTAGCTGAGTTGGTCTTGAAGAGAGTGAATGATATAGTTAGGATGAGTTTTTCTACTCAATATGTAATATGTATATTTTACATTCGAAGTATTTTTACTTGGTTAAGTTGTAGTCTTTTATTTTCTGCAACCAAAAATGCCTTTTTTTTTCCTTTTTTTTTTTTTAACAATTTCAAAAACTATCTAACTACATATAAAATTTAGTTTGACTTGATCTTTTTTTATTTTTATACAATTGGATACGCTAAATAGCTTGACAACTATATGTTTAATATATTTTTGGGGGTAAGTGTTAAACATAAATTATATTCCATCACTCATATTAGAATTGATGAGGCAACATTAATTCAAATTATCTAAGATTTAAGATATCAATGGATTATCATCTAGAGATAAATAAAAAGAGCAATTGTAGATATTTTTTTTAGGGGTAGAGGGAATAACATCTTAACATTTTTTATCTGTGTTAAATTTTCTTAAGATACATCCTAGACTTAAGATGACATTACCGTTTTTATCTTCGTGGACCAATTTGTTATATGATAGACTTCTAAGGTCACAAATATTTGTGATTATTAATAAGTGAGAAATTGTCCAAGAAAAAAAAAAAGATGAAAAGAGAAACAAAAGAAAGTCAAAAAACGTAAAAATGGGATAAATATGTGACAAATTGTATTATTTATTTGTACTATCAAAGTGTTGTAAGTTAAACAAAAATGGGAAACCTCTAATTTAGAATCCCTATATGAAACAATTGAGGTTCACCAAAGTGATTGAAATTCATAAAAAATGTAAAGTGAGTTTTTTTTTGCTAAGTGAATTAATACAATCATGGGATATAAATCTCCATTGAAAGGAATCGATGCAATTAGACTAGAAAGTTATTGGTAATTATCTTTATAAACTTAGAATAATATATTTGATAAAATATAATAAAAATCAGTATGATACATTTGATGAAATATAATAATAATCATTTCTATTTTTAAGCGTAAAGTAAAATTATTTATATTTTTTATTTTACACTTTTCTTTTCTTTTCTTTCTTAATTTTTTTTTTCCTTCTCATTATTGTTATTATTTCTTCCTTCTTCTTGGTTAAGTTACTGTGTCTGGAACATATTTATAGGAAAACAATAAAAAAGAGCTACGCATTGCGGGAGTTATAATGTAATGAAGTTTATTTTATTGGATGTTTAGCTTGCCACCAAAATATGAACTGGAATTTGCTACAGATTTCTTTATTTGACTCAAGTCTTCGTCAAATTAAAACTTTGGTAATTGATCATTATCATCAATACATAAAAACTCGCAAGTGACAGCAACCGCACTGTCTCAAGGCTCTATTAAATAAGCAAGTTGTTCGGAGCATAAAAAAAAAAAAAAAAAAAAAGGGCAAGTTGCCGTAAATAATTTCAAGAGCGAGTAGTTCTTATACATATAAACATATGCAGTACGCATCAATGCATGGTATACTACAAGAGTGGATGGTATACTACAGGAGCGGATTCAGGAATTTAATTAAGGTAGACACCTTTTGATCACAGACTTTAATAGATATAATACAAAATAAAATCAAAATCCAATAAACATTGTTTATATGAACAAAAAAGTGACAAACAACAGGCTCATTATAACCTTTTATAATTAATTTCGACGTATTTTTATATTTTGAAATATTTCTTTATTACTGTTCTAAAAATATTAAAAGAAAAACAATATTCAAAAAATAAACCAACACATCATAAACTATAAATTCAACTTTTTAAGAAATTTACCTTTTGTTTTTCTACGTTTATACTAATTTACCTAATAAAAAAATAGTCATATTAAAAACAAATATATATATATATATATATGCACTAACCACTAAACTAACTATCATATTATCTATTTAAAAAAAAAATCATGCAAAAAAAAAAAAAAATTGTTCAACTGTTCACTAAGACCACACACAAATGTCACAAATGCCAAAACCCACATAGTGAAAATGCAATTGTGAGGGGCGGATCCAACGTGTGACCAAGGTAAGCACGTGTCCACCCTCAAAATAATAATAATAATAACAATAAATATATATATATATATAATATGGATTTTATTGAGTATATCCACCCTAAAAAAAACTCAAATAACAGAAAGAAAAAACCCAAAAAAATATACACAATAGCCCAATAAAATCACACCAACAATATCATCAGCCCAAATAAAAATAATTAGAAATTCGGAATTAGTTCTATTAATGTTTATTTTTAGGGTAAATTACACTGAAACCCCTCATTGTTTTAGCAAAACTAGACTCGATGCACCCTAGTTTCGAAAATTAACACTCCGCTCCACTTTTTTGAAAATAATAGACACTCTGCCCACTTTTGACCAAATTTGATTAATGGTGTTAATCTTTTAACTGAGTAGTTCATTTTTAAGTTGGAACAGTGACTTAATAAACAGTAATTTTTAAATATTAGTTACAAAAACCGGTACTGTACAATGGGAAACTGGTATTGTTTTAACTCTCAACCACATCCACATATTTTTTACTTTTTCACTACACTCTTTTTGCCTCTTCAACCCACTTTTCACTTTACTATTTCTCTTTTTCTTTTTAAATCAAAGGTCTATAGTCCAACCAGATACTAAATGACTATCTTTCTAATAAGAACGAAGTCGTATTTATTCAGTATGACTTTTTTGGTATTTTATTCTCGAAGAAAGTGGAGTGCTCACCAACAAAAACACTTGCAAATGCAATGGCATAAATGCAATTAACAATCAGCCTTGAATTTCCTACTACTTGTATCTATTGAGTATGACATTTTTGGTATTTTATTCCACAAAAGATTCCACAAAAGATATAGCAGTGCTTACGAACAAGAACACTTGCAAATGCAATGACATAACTAAATGAATTTTCTTCTCAAAACAAAATAAAAAAACTAAATGCATTTAACCAATAGTCTTGAATTTCCTACAACATAGGGAATTTCATGAACCAAGAACTTTTGGAAAGTTGAAAGGTCTACAATTCAACCATATACTATGTAATTATTTTTCTAATAAGAACAAAGTTGTATATATTGAGTATGACCTTTTTGGTATTTTATTCCACAAAAGTACTTACAAACAATAACACTTGCAAATGCAATGACATAACTAAATAAATTTTATTCTCAAAACAAAACAAAAAAACTAAATGCATTTAACCAATTGGCCTTGAATTTCCTACTACTTAGGGAATTCCATGAACCAAGAACTTTTGGAAAGTTGAAAGGTCTACAATTCAACCATATACTATGTGATTATCTTTCTAATAAGAACAAAGTTGTATCTATTGAGTATGACATTTTTGGTATTTTATTCCACAAAAGATAGAGCAATGCTTACGAACAAGAACACTTGCAAATGCAATGACATAACTAAAAACATTTTCTTCTCAAAACAAAACAAAAAAACTAAATGCATTTAACCAATGGCCTTGAATTTCCTACTACTTAGGGAATTCCATGAACCAAGAACTTTTGGAAAGTTGAAAGGTCTACAATTCAACCATATACTATATGATTATCTTTCTAATAAGAACAAAGTTGTATCTATTGAGTATAACATTTTTGGTATTTTATTCCACAAAAGATAGAGCAGTGCTTACGAACAAGAACACTTGCAAATGCAATGACATAACTAAAAACATTTTCTTCTCAAAACAAAACAAAAAAATTAAATGCATTTAACCAATGGCCTTGAATTTCCTACTACTTAAGGAATTCCATGAACCAAGAACTTTTGGAAAGTTGAAAGGTCTACAATTGAACCATATACTATATGATTATCTTTCTAATAAGAACAAAGTTGTATCTATTGAGTATGACATTTTTGGTATTTTATTCCACAAAAGATAGAGCAGTGCTTACGAACAACAACACTTGCAAATGCAATGACATAACTAAATGCATTTTCTTGTGAAAAAAAAAAAAAAAAAACTAAATGCATTTAACCAACAACTCATGGAATGTTCAAAGGTCTACAGTTCAACTAGATTAAGTAAATGACTATCTTTCTACTTCTAATAGAATTCCATGGCATTCTATGTAGTAGAAATTCAAGGCCAATGATTAATTGCATTAATGCCATTGAATTTGCTAGTGTTCTTGTACATGAGCACTCCACTATCTTGTGGGGAATTATAAAATACCACAAAAGTCATACTAAACTCATGGAAAGTTCCAAGGTTTACAATTCAATTAGATTAAGATAGTAGATGATTATCTTTCTAATCAAATCGAAGTTAAATATATTCAGTACGACTTTTTTGGGTATATATGTTATTCCTAAATACAGAGGAGTCACCAACAAGAACACTGAAACCGCATGCATGTCAGAAAATTGTAACCTAAAAACATGGAAACATGAATATAATAAAAGGTACTGTTAACGAGTGTCTTTAGGGCAATAGTTAAGAAAGCATTTAATGCTTCTATTTTATAGGAAGTAGTGAAATTTTAATATTAAAATAATACAAAACAATTTTAAGGGTATTTCAGCCTTTTCATTTATTATTTTAATATTAAAAATTTGTTATTTCTCGTAAAATGTAAGTATTTAATGCTCCTTAACCATTGTCCTAAAGACACCCGTTAACCAAATCCTATAATAAATCCTACTAAACAACGTAACGATAAACCTGGATTCCATGAATGAATCATTGCGGGGCATTTGAGATAAAAAGTCCACATCCTTCAATTATGTTACCTTTGACTTTCTAATTTTTTACCATTTCACTTTCTTAACTTTTTTCTCTTACAATTACATCTCCCGTTGTTTGTGTTTCATTGGTTAATGCAACCATGTGTTGGAATTCAATTGGGTAACTTAATGTACCTAATCTAAGGAACTGTACCTAAGTTTTAACCTTTTAGAATTCACTTGCCTTGTCCAAATTAGACAACAAAATCAGCTTTCAAAGCTGATGAATTCCCAACGATTAAGTTATGGAAATCTAAGATTCATGAGCGACTCAAAGGGTTCATTTAGAAGATTGTATGAGACATTCTACCAAATTGTGCAATTTCAAATCAGAGATTTGTGATTGATGATATGATATGATATTTTGTTCACATTGGACAAATAGATTAGCCTCTGGCTGACTAGCCAATTTTTTTTGTTTCTTTCTGTTATTGGCTTCTTTGTGATGGGATTGTATTGTTGGTTGATCTAGAGTCTTCTTCACGGATTGCAAAAGAAAAAAGAGAAATAGCAAAGTGAAAAGTGGTTTTAAGAAGCAAAAAGAGTAAAGTGAAAAAGTAGAAAATATGTGGATGTGATTGAGAGTTGAAACAGTACCGGTTTCTCATTGTACAGTACCGGTTTTTGTAGATAATGTTTAAAAATTATTGTTCATTATGTCACTGTTCCAACTTAAAAATGAACTACTCAGTTTAAAATTTAATACCGTTAGTCAAATTTGATCAAAAGACGGAATGTCTATTATTTTCAAAAAAGTGGAGCGGAGTGTTAATTTTCAAAAATAGGATGTGTCGTCTAGTTTCGCTAAAACAAGAGAATGTCAATGTAATTTACACTTATTCATTTATTTTTTTTAAAACCCACTTTATGATTTGAAGAGAGAGAGAGAGAGAGAGAGAGAGAGAGAGAGAGAGAGAGAGAGAGAGAGAGAGAGAGAGAGAGAGAGAGAGAGAGAGAGAGAGAGAGAGAGAGAGAGAGAGAGAGAGAGAGAGCGAGAACGACAATTGGAGTCTAGAATGGCCATGGCTCGACGGCTCCCTCCCCTCCTGGATCTCACGGCGGATTGTTCACATTATTTGACTCTCTCAATGAGAGTCAAATATCTTTTATTCCATTTTTGTGTTTTTCTTTATACTTCACTAACAACAATATAGCATGTGTTAGATTATGTTTAATTTGTTTCTATTTTAAATCTTAGTTATTTTACAAAGAAATAAGAAGAAGAAAAAAATATGATAAGTTATAATTGGTGGAGTATAAAGTTGAATACAAAAAACGGGATAGAAGATTTGTATTCCTTTTATTAGAGAACAAATGATACAACTATACTTTATTAGCAGAAACACAAACTCCAGATGGTTGCTGAGACAACGTTTGAAACATCGTTGTGAAAGAACAAAGTAGAAATTTTTTAGAAAAGAAATGTCATATCACAAACTAAACAGATTGGCAATTTCGAAACAACTACAAGCAATGCCAAACTTCCAACTTAATTATTGATAATATCACAATGCAAAAACTTAAATATTAGTGAAGACAAAAGGCCTAAGGAAATTCAAGATAGTCACAAGCAAGATTATGACCCCAACAACAGTTGCAGTGCCTCTCCAAATATCACGGAAATATATTGTTCTCAAGGCTCTCATATCATGGTTCAAAGTCTTTTTATAGTAGGCATTAACCTTTTTAACAAGGTTTTCGTAATAGGAATTCTGTTCCACAATTTTGAGGCCAAGTTTGTTGACCATTATGACAACTGCTTTATTGCTGCCTAACGCGTTAACAATAATCCCTTTCTCAACTAGAAACTCCACATCTTCTCTCGTGTTGATAAGATCATCCAATAACACGAAATAATTGCATATCTCTGCCTGACTTTCTCTCTCTCTCTCTCTCTCTCTCTCTCTCTCTCTCTGACGTAGGACAAGAAGCCAGGGGATCTCACGATTTTGAGATGATT
>BKZX01032932.1:0-17702 GCA_014362285.1 Fagus crenata
CATGTATGTAATGCATGTTATTATATATTATATATGATGAAATTTCATATTTTGAATATATAAAACCAACGGTTTGCATGTCCCAGAGCCTAGTTCACAAGCAATCTAACTAACCTGATAGCTTCGGGTTTGTTTGTGTGGTGCGTCAATGACGAGGAGATGGTAATCGATGGCGAGTGAGGGAGAAAAGGGGTTCGCCGCCTGTAGATCAAGGCCGGATGTAATGGTGGCAAAGGGCCACAATGTTGTACATAAATTAGAGTACAACTGAGCAGAGACATTTCCTACAAGAAGAGAAAATAAAAGATAGAAGCTCATAGAAGTGAGGAGAGGACTGCGTCGGTTGTCCATCTAAATTGATCCAAGTACTTCTTTCTTACAGAGAGAGGGAGAGGGAGGTGAGGTTTTTAAGTGGCTCTTCTAGCTCTTATAAACAAGTACTTGTTAACACTGTATTATGTTGTTCTCAACTATTGTTTTTTCATTCAAATCAAAAAAAAAAAAACTGTTGTTTTTTCATGCTTAAGGGTTGGACAAAAGCACAAAAGGCCAAATGCCTAGCAAACCAATTTCTTTATCTTATTTATTTATTTTTGGAATAGTCTTTTCCACCGTGTCCATTTCTCTATTCACAAACTAGTGTGGGAATAGTATGTTCGTATATGAGCGATAAAAGCGGTGGAGGGATAGGGTTAGTGGCGAATAGGGTTGAAGACCCATTTCTTTTTCTTTTTTTGATTGGAAGACAGAAATTTATTGATTGAAAAAGAAAACACAAGTAAAAGAAATCACCCACAAATGAGTGGGCAACTCGCTTCCAAACAGGCACGGGTTAGACTGTATTCACTGAAGGAACAATATGTGAATGAAAACCATAGTTGAGGATTCCGTTCCGTTCCAGCCATTTCATACCAGTGAGTAAACCGATACGAAACACCCTTATGTTCCACCTCGGATTAAAATTCGGACCATTCCGGTCTGTTTCGGCCATTCCGGCCCGTTTCGGCCATTCCAGCCCGTTTCGGTGAATTCCTGCCAGTATACAAGTTCCGACCGGTATGAATGTATAACATTAAAAAAAAAAAAAACTCACCTGAGTTCTGCTACCATCAGCGTCCTCCATGGCTCTGCTTAGTGCATGAAGAAGACTCTTCTTCTTCTTTCTTCAAGAGTCTGTTTCACATGCATTTGTTTTCCTCTTTCAAATGAAAACCATTTGGTCAACAATAAAAGTGAATAATAATTGAGGGAAGTGGGGTAGGTGGGGTTATTAATGAGATTTTCCTATTTATTGTTACTGCCATTTCAAGCATGTATAGTAAACAGAACACATGTCACTGCCATTAAAAATCTAAATAATTATTCAAAAAAATAACTACTTATATATTCAGAGAAAAAAAAAAAGAAAAAAAAAAGAGAGGTTATAGATAGCTACTTATATAATTATAAATAACCAAATGATAATTTGTATTCTAAAAAAAAGAAGAATAAGCTTGATAAATAATTAGATAAATCTATTTTATAATACCAATAATATATATATATATATATATAATATTAGCAGTAAATCCGAAATGGAATGCCGGAATTAACCGATACCAAAACACTCCATTCCAATGGCCAAACCGGAATGGACACCGAAACGGTATTCACAACTTTGATGAAAACACATAACAGGTGTAAAGAAAAACTATAAAATAGAAGAGCTCCCAAACAGAAACAAAAGACATGATTTTAAAAGGGTCTGTTGGGAGTATTTGCTTGGCGATACTCTCGGAGTAAAAGGAGGGCTTCCATCTTGATGTGCGGGGGCTTTTTTGATGATCTTCAAAAATTTACCCAAGTTGACACCTTTTTTGATGATCTTCCTAGCTGACCAAATTACCCAAGTTCTCGCCGCCCAATCTTCCACCTCTTCCTTTGAAAAATTCTGAAAAATCCAGAGCATCACTTTGACACCGAGTCTTTGTCTACACTTTCTTCTACAACTTTATAAAGTAGGAAGCTTTTATCTAAAACCATCACTTTGACACCTTTTATGTTTTACAGATCAACTAGGTCTCTCACACCAATTAAGTAACAAAAATTGAGATAAATGAAGGCAAGTCATTTCGGGGTTAAGATTTTAATTTATGTATTTAAGTGATGGAGAACTAATTTCATCTTTAGTTTTACAATATTTAATTGAAATCACGAAATAAATCCAATTTAAATGTTGCAGATCCAGAAATAAAAAATAAAAACTCTGAAAAAATTTCCCAATGATGATTGGAGACAAAATTGGTACTCCAATGGGACCAAGGTGTAAACGCTGAGAAAAAAAAAAAGCCAGATTCAGCCCTTTTTCTTTTTTTTTTTTTTTTTGAAAAAAAAAAAATAATAATAATCACCATCCAACGTGAAGCTTTCTCTATAAATACAACCCCCTATGTTGGATTGAGATCCTGCACTGGTGCAATATCCCTCATCTCCTCACAAAATTTTATTTTTATTTTTATGTTTTATATTTTAAATTATTTTTTATTCAATTGTTAAAATTAAAAGTTAGCCTCTTAATTTTTTATCTCATCATCAAAGTATTGCATGGAAATATTACATCTCATACAATACTTTTAGGTATTGTACAAGATCTCATACTTTTAGATATATATTGTACAAGATCTCAATTCACTTGTATGCACTTAGAAAGAGCATAAATTATAACTTGGGAAAATTATTCATTAGTCCTGGATTACAAATAAAGATATAGTCCTTCCTCTTACAGAATAATGAGTCTTATCATGAATTTAATTAGTGGGACCCATCATTGATGTGAGAGCAGAGACTACCAATTTATTTGTAGTCCAAGATAATTGGTGAATAATCATTCCATAACCTGTCATTGGACCACTGAATAATTTCTCCACTTCTAATGGTTAAAAAAAACATAATTTATTTATTAACCTCCACATCAGCTAATCTCATTAATAGTTTTTTTTTTTTACTTGATATCCCCTTACTAAAACCCTCTATTTGAAATGAAATGGAGAGTATTCTCTATTTGAAATGGAGAGTCTCCATTTCATGGTCTAGATTAAATATCTCAGATCTAACAATATGCAGACTGCCACATCATTTAAAATTTTAAACGACGAAACACTCTGTACATCGTTAGATTTGTGAAATAAAATCTGAACTATAAAATGGATAAAAGGAGAGATTTCCAAATGGAGAAGATCATATTCTATATATTTAGAGAGATAGAGCCATGCTTTTATATGAGTGGGGATCGATGTATGAACTAATTTTTTTTTTTTTATGAAAATCCATAGTAGCATCCATTTAATATTAACAAAATATCAACAACTGAAAACCTCCTCTCTATACTCGACTGTCTAGTAACCGTAACTATTTACTTTTATAATTAAAAAAAAAAAATAGAACATATCATATTTGTTTTTAAGTTTTTTATTTGTTGAAAAAAAAAATTGGCTGATTTGTTGTTGACAATGACATGTTGTAATTTGGTATGATTTGCTGTGGTTGTAAGTTTTCGGTTTTTTTTTTTTATCCAAAATGTGTTTTTTGGTCTCTAAAAGTTGCATGAAATTCTTTTTTCGTCTCTAACTTTTAAAAAGTTCGTTTTTTGTGCGTAAGCTTTTTAAAGATATATCAATAGTGTAACACTTTCAATAGTTAGGGAGGGAAAACAAACTTTGTAAAATTTATGGACAAAAAATGAAATACATACAAATTTTAGGATCGAAAAAAAAAAAAAAAAATACATACATATATATATATATTGTTGTTTAAAAGAACAAAAAAATTATGTTAATGGATCTCCAATTTAATTTCGAGAGACCTAACTTTTAAATCAACCTATATTAATACATACACCATATATATAGGTGGCAGAGGCTGGGACCCCCTTGGTCTTCGTGTGGCTCCATCCTAACCACAATCGCGGTCTAAAGTAGGTAGGAAGATTGAACTGCGATTTGGAAAAGCCTTAAGCTTCGGAAATCCTTGATTCCTTTTACAAAACCGTTCATTCCCATCGCTTTTTCACATTGTAGAATTTTTGCAACTTTAATTATTATGTTCTCGTGCGTATTTACTTTTTGACAAATTCTTGATCTATGGTTTCTTGTGAGATTAATTTTGGTGCATGTATCTGTAAACCTTGTGCACCCTCTACTATGACACAGCCGATGACACCAAATTCAGCTTCGTATCTTCCTGGCACTCCTGGAGGGCAGCCAATGACTTTGTGCACCCTCTACTGTAGATAATATTCTAGACTGCTTATCACACTGTCTACCCCTAGCTAGTACGTTAGGTTGTGAAATTGGACTTTGTGTCAATCAAGAGAATTTATCCTTTGTTATTGCAGCTTCAGTATTATACTAGAAGTAAATTAAGTTATTTTCTAACTAGGACAATTTGTTTTACATTTTTTATAGAGAAATTATATTTTCACATCACAACTTGTTATTTTAACAACTTATGGTCTGGAAATAACACCGACCTTTCTATATAACATCTTGGTACAGAAATAACAACTTATGATGTGGAAATAATACTGACCTTTCTATATAATACATTGACATTAATTTCTATGAATCTCTTCCATTTTTCACTATTACCACACTTATCTAATGACCTTTATAAGATAATATTTCAAATTCAAATATATGACCTATATGGGGATTACTTCAGGATTAGCTTCTATAGTTTGTTTGAGCAGGGATATCGGTTTTGCTAGAATTAGCATTCTACAATTATGAGTCATCATCCTCGAAAAGACTGATTTCTCGTATCTCTTACAAGGATGGAGGATTCTAAAAATTTTGTTCCAACAATATTATACGTACATGTCATATTGGATCTGAAACATCAAGGTATAATGCCAAGAGGTGGATGAGATTGTGATCAAGATATCTTTAATTTATTTTTCCTTTTTCCATCAATCTTTTTCTTTTTCTGTGCCCTATAAATGATCCTATCATAAGACAGGCAATTTTGCAGTTTTATTTGCTAGTCCTATTAGTGTAAAATATGACTTTGTTAGATGCAATTATATAAGAGCATTCCCACCTTTTAGCAAAAAAAACTAACACTGTAGCTACAAATCACCAAAAATTATCCCCATCCGATTCTGTATTGTAGCTCAATTTTTTACAAGTTGCTACAGTACTCGATATCAATACCAAGTACTGTTCACAAGAGGTAAACATTTTTTTTTTTTCATTTTTTATTCCTTCTCTCTCTCCTCTCTCCTCTTTACTCTCCCAGACTCTTTCTCTCCCATCTCTTCCTCATCAAAAATTTCTCTTGGCATCTTCTTCGTTTGTCTTATGGCATCATCGTCGAAAGTGTTGGATTTGTGTTGTAGACATGGGTTTGGTGTGGGTTGGGTTGTCGGCGTGGGTGTGGTTGAGATTGTGGAGAAAAAAAAGAAAAAAAATAATAATTGTTTTTATAATATTTTAATAGAATATACTGTAAAATAAAGAGTGGAATGTGAGTATGTTATAAATGTTGAGAGGTAAAATAAATAAAGTAGGTTTTGAAGAGGTAAAGTAGCTAAAAATAAAAAAGCGGATGTGAATGCTCTAATCTGGTCAAACCGTCAAACTGTCAAACACCTTTCCATCATAACATTAAGGAATTGTAATTCCATAATAAGTCCAACTGATGTGATTGAATGATAATTGAGTATAAATTCCATAATGGTAGGAGACTAGAATTGACTAGAATATTTCCTTATTAGGGCCCATATTGCTTGACCTTGATGTGGGTAGTTCGTGGGTCTAGCACGAATGGCAACCGATCAGATTTGGGATGGAAAATGAATTTTCAAATCCAAATCTCGTTAAATTTTACGAATTTCCTTTCAAACCCCTTCCCATTTATATATATTTGAAAACCCAAACCCACTTGAAACCCGATCTTTTATCTTACTATGTGTTAAGTCAATCATTTTGGATTAGGTTAACCAAAATTTGAACACAAAACATTATTTAAACTAAATTTATAAATAGTAAGTACATTTATGCTAAATAAATCATTATTTATAGTATAATCTAAATATAAGCGTTATAACTACTCCATTGTTATAATCTAATACTATTAAGAGGATTGATACCCTCATGTTCACTTTAATGTACTGTCAAAAGTACCCCTCACATCTTTCAATTTTCTCAATTTAATCATTGATTTCAAATAATAATGTGTCTTAGAAATAAGGGTATAATATTCAGAAAAATGCTAGGGATACAACTAATTTTACAACCAAATGCTTACAAACTAACATGGCATAGCACCAAATCAGCAGTTAAAACAATAATTTCACACGTGAGATTAATTAATTAAACAAAATTAAAAACACAAAAACAAATCTCTCTCTCTCTCACGTTGAAATCCTCTCTCCTCCACGCCGCCGCCCCGCCCTCCACTCCGCCATCCCCTCCTGGCAAATTACTCCATTACCGAGTGCTTGGCCTCAGAAGCCTGGGTCTGGTACTTTTCCTTTCTTTGGGATTCAGATCGACACCAAAATCGGTGTCCTTTAGTAATATAGTTAGCTCTTTTTGTACAAATCCATTGGCCCACCTAGGTTCCTTCATCTCTAGTGTTCCAACCTTTCCTTTCTTTAATAGAATCAAGAGCTCCCTAGCGACCACAGAGAAACCAACCCGCCTGCTGTTACTCATAAACATATACAACACTTCTTTTTCTTTTTTTAATCTTTTGGTATGATAGAAATCCAATTTTTCTCTCTTTGCTTAAATTATAGCCATCAACGCAGAGATATAATAATAAGAAAGGTTATATTCTTTGGGTTCTTGATTTTCTTTAGATCTGTTGGGTAATTTATTCAATCCAAAATTTTGTGAGGTTTTGGCATCATTTGGGGTTGATTGGTGGTTTGTGTGGTGGTTTTTGAGTGAATGGGGTAAGGGATTGAGGTTGTTTCAAAGATGGATGGTTGTGTTTATGTTTCCTTGGTGGTGTGGGTTTCAGTGAGTATATGTTTTGGAGTTGTCGCGCCGAAGAACAACAGAGTTCTCTCTGTTCCTTGTTGACGCTGAAGGACAAATCAAGGGGTCGTATGGAGCGGTGCCTTGGGGCGGCTTGTTGTTCTTTGTGACAGCTGAGAGAGGAGGAGGGGATTTGCGTTTTTTATTTTGATTTTATTGGCAGATGAATTAAAATGAAGCTTTGATTATGAAGTTTTTTTTAAAAAAAAAGTTAAAATGATTTTTTTTTTTTTAAACGAATGATGACATGTTAATCTAAGTGTTTAATTGCTGATGTGTTATAACTACACCTCAGAGCCATATCAGTTTGTAAAAAAATAGTTGTAAAATTGGTTGTGTCTCTAGCATTACTCTAATATTCACATCCCTATATAGAGAATTGTCCACTTTAGTACACGGACTAAAATAACCTCATATTTTACATCTATTGATTTGGGTTTAAAATAAAAATTAAATGTTAGAAGAGTAATCTATTAATCTGCTCAAAATCAAAAGTTAAAAGGATTACAATTCCACATTCATGTTTCACGGCTGTTTTTTTTTTTTTTTTTAGTCTCCCTTTTTTTCTTTCTCACATCTCCCTTATCTACTCCACTTTCTAATTTCCCACTTCCCACTTCCCACTAACTTCACAACTCCTCATTTACTCACGTTTTGGATCTTCTTCTTTTTTCTTTTTTTTTTCTCTCTCACATTCACAAATAAAAATCCTCCCGTTCTCTACTTCTCCCTAAACCCAAAATTTCAAATTAAACTTTTCCTCTAACTATTTCAAAATTTTAACCGTTAATAGCTTATTTAGTTACACTTGCTTATCCAGTTATCCTTATCAAGATTATATTAATATTTATATCTCCGTTACTATCCTTTCTTAGTTTTTTTTTTTTTTTTTTTTTTTTTTTTTTTTTTTTTTTTTTTTTTTAAAGTATATTCAAGTAAAGAAAAATAAATGTTGGCATGTTGGCTGAAAGAGTCTCTCTGATAACATTTATTTTTGGAAATCCAACACAGATGGTATTAATGTTTTGGTTATTCTTTTTTCTTTTTTTTTTTTTCCTTTTTCTTCGAAGAAAATTTCAATTGTTTTCTTGATACCAAGTATGGTTATTATGCGATTGCAACGATTTATTGATGCATCATGGGGAACTTTAATTTTTTTAAATAACTGGGGAACTTTAGTTAAATGGCTATTTAGTCAAAGATAAAACTATGATAATGTAGAACAATTCCAATAATTCTTTGGTGATACGGCATAATTAATTTATGGCTATATTTGTTATAAGTTGTCAATAAATGATATGGGATATCCGTTTAACTCCTATCACGAGTTTGGTACTTTGTATTTTGGTGGTTATTTTTTTAAGCTTATTTAATATTTGTCTTTTGGTTAATTTAAATTCAAAAGTCACGTAACAAATTTTATTAGAACTGTTCCATAAATTTTATTTTATGTTTTATTTAATTTCTTTTACATATCCTCTTCTTCTCTCAATATTAATCCATTAATTAACTAACAAACACTTTTGCAAATGTTTACTATGCTTCAAAGTCATCTTGTGCAGGTCATCATCTTCTTAGGCAGAAAGTACTTGCACAACAATAATTTCACCGACAGATGTTGCAAAGCAACAATAAAAACAATATCTGTTAAGCATATCCCATGCACACCATCTTTCTTTTTCCTTTTCTTTCTTTTTTTGGATTTACAATCAATGTACTGTGGATGTCCTTTGGCATTTGATGTACTGAATCACTGGCACTTTTTCCTCAATCTTGCACACAATATGTGTTCCATATCACCTATCATTCTGGGGCTAATGTTCTTTTCTTTTTCTTTTTCTTTTTATTAGATTTTGGTGCTAATGTTTGTAGGTGTGTCCTTGGATGATTCACATGAGGATCCTAAGTTTTTTTTTTTTTTTTTAATTTCGGTTCTATCACTCTATGCCTTTTGGAGTTGGTGAGAATCATGAAAAAGTAAAAGAACAAATATCTAGGTTTGACCAATTGATTAAAAGAGAATGGAAAAAAAAATAATAATAATAAGAGAGAGAGAGAGAGAGAGAGAGAGAGAGAGAGAGATGATAAAACTATTATATGTATGCTTAAAAATTTACCACTTGCTTTTTCTTTTCATTTTCACACTACAAAATTAGTTTACTAGGAATATCTTGGCAATTTGTGGCCGATGGCTGGAGAAGTGACTGTCTATTAGAGGCATAAGTTATTAACTACAAATCTAACCCAAAAAGAAAAAGTCTATTTTTCCACTAAAAATACAAAGTTCAAAAATATCATAACCCCCAAGTACACTACCAACAAAACTGGTCAATTTTTCTTACCTCCAACAAATGTAAGAACATATGATTTGACACGAGAGGAAGCATTCATTTTAAAGTTTGAAAAATCAAATAAATCTTAAAGTTTGTAAAGCTTCTCCCAGTAGTCTACCATCAAAACTAGTCAAATTTTATTACTCCCAACAAATATAAGAAAATATGATTTGACACGTATTGACAAATACTCATATAGTGAGTGGGAGAAGATTAGAATTTTGGTGGATTTAGATAAGATTTATTTATTTTTTATCACCACACCATTCAAATAACCTTTATTTCTTATTGTTTAATCAACTAAATAAACGATCTATTTAGCAAAAAAAAAAAAAAAAATTATAAATGATCTTATTTTGGCCTTAGAGTTTGTTATTCACTATTTTGGTCTATTTTTTTTTTTTTTGTTCTCTATCAAGAAATATGGTATGAGACTTCTAAACTTTTTCATTGAATAATAAAAAGAAATAGATTATGACCAATAAGAATATAACCAACTAATGTTGCAAAGTAACAACAATGAAGAGATCATTGTTATATTTTTTTTTTAAAGAAAATGTGTTTTCAATTTTGATTGAATGAACACACATGACGCAATTGTGTTTGAACAACTAAATACATAAAAGTAAATTGAAAAATTTTAAAGTTACACGAAGAAACACACATACTCATTATATTCTCTAGATAAAAATTGAATAAAAAAAATTAAAAAATTAAAAGTGATAAATAGGAAAAGTCTTTGAACACGCACGTAGTGCATGTGAAGAGGCTAGTAATTTATAATGTTCAAACCACTTAAAAATATAACATTTTAAATTGTTTTACACCACAGTTTTAAAAACCAAAACACCACCTAAATTGTTTAACAACATATCACTTCCATTTTCATCATTCTAAGTCTTCTAACACAGTATGATTAAGAAATTATATGAGAAACATTATATAGAAAACCTTTTGTGTGCATGTGTGTGTGTGAACACAACATGATAAAGAAATAATATAAGAAACAGTATAAAGAAAAAAAAAAATGTATATAGAAAACCTTTTGTGTATGCGTGTGTGTGTGAAATTATATAAGAATTAAACAATGTAGTAAAAACCTTTGTGTGTGAAAGAGAGTCACACCAACCTTTGTTATAGAAACCATAGTTTTTGTGTATAATTGAGTTGGTTTTGGATACCTACATGTAAAACCCAAGTCCTTTATATACCAAACCATCGTGGGTTTAGAAATTTGAACCCAAACTCACCCAAATCCATTTAATAAAATTTCAAACTCTTATCATTAGGGTCGGGTTGAAAAACCCTCAAAACACAACCCATTACCATATCCCTATCTTATCTAGCATGTGCAATTGGTGGTTGGACATCATATGCTTGCCCTTGCCTCTCAGGTGGTCTATAAGCATTATGATGCTCCTTATATCGATGCTTAGGAGTTAGGAATATCGCCTCTTTATTGAGATATATAATGATATGAAGAATTGTAGCTATGAAGAAGAGGAAGCTAACAATCAATCACTCAATCAAGATAAAGAGGCTTTGTATTAAAGTGAGACTCTAGTCCCACATTGACCAAGTATTATTGGATTGTGCAATTTATAAACTATGAGCAATCCTCATCTCTCAATGCGTCTTTTGAAATTGAGTTAGACCCATTGGACTTTAACACTTTGATACCATAATAAGAATAGCAAGCTTAGAATCGAGGAAAGAGAGAGAGAGAGATCAGAAACCTTAGAGGGATTAATTGTGAATGCTTGCTTAATTGTTGTAGGAGCCAAAGCTTTGTTTATATACTTTTGTAAAATACAGAACATTACAGTAAAAAGAACAAATCCTATTCTAACATAATAACCGCCTCCACTAACTCTACCTACCAACACAATCATGCCATCTATATATATATAATCCAGTTATCAATGAGAAATCATACTTATCGATGACCTATTTTTGGTGTCTCTTGAGGTGCTTGTGAACCTATATATATAATCCACAAAATCATATTTTGTCTATAATTTTTAAGTTAAAAATAAAATGAAATTTCAAAATTTTATGATGAGTGAGATATTGATCTTTGATCATCTGGATATTTTAAAAGAAAGAAGGTTATAAGGAGATGATTTCATTGTAAAGTTAATACGTCAACATGATATTTCAGAGAAAAATATGGAGTCCTATAGCATTTCATATATATATAATATATAGCACAAACCAAAATATCATTAAAGAGAGTGTAATGAGATAAATGCATTTATTTTCACGTATTAATTATTTATAAATGGTGTACTAATTTTTAGGTAAAATGATTTTTTATGGTTATTCTTCTAAAATTTATATGAGAAACAATTGATCAAGAATATGGAGCAAATCCAGCCCCCCTATCCTGTCCCCTAACTATAGGACAGTTTCAAAGTCCCACAATTAGTTTAAAGCATATTAGTTTCCATCGTAACTTATCATAACAAGAACTTTTTCCATCTATTAGTATTTTCTTTCAATGTAACAGGAAAAAAAATATTATTCCAAAGACCATTTTCAATAATTTTTTCCACAACAATTTTTTGGAATAATCAAACTTGTTGGGATAATCAAATTCAAAAGTAACAAATTAAACCCTAAGGTTTCAAAATAATATTAATAATAATAAATCCTATAGTTTCACTTAAAAAAAAAAAAAAAAAAAAACCAAATTTTCAAAAGTAATAGATTAAACTCTAAGATTTCAAAAATAATAATTTTGAAAATATAAGATTTAATTTGTTACACTAAAAAATATATGGTATAAAATATAATTTACACACTTAAATTCAAATCCAAAATCAGCTTTATACATAACAAGTTCAGGACTATGAATATAATGTTTGCATGTACACATGAAGTAGCCACACTTTTTTTTTCTTTATTTATTTTATTTTATTTTATGCTAAAGGAAGTAGCCACACTTCTGCATAGTATTCTATCCAATTTAACATAAAAATAATAACGGGGAAGAAGTAATCACACTACAGATAATACTCTGGCCAAAATAAGCCAATTTCGCGACATAAATTATGAGGATGACATTGCATACATTTCCTTTTCTTTAGTTTACTATAAACTTTAATCTTATATGGGAGGGTACATAAGCATGAATAGAAGATGCATACGTCACTTGGAGGCACGCGGGCCATTTTGAGCATGTTGAAGTGGCGTACGCATCCATGGAGGGTGTGTACGCTTCTTGGAATGGTACATATGCTCACTTGGTCCGGTTTGGACTATTGGGCTTCAGTTTGAGTTTGGGTTTGTTCCAAATCTTCTCCTGGACTCACTAGTCAAAGTTATTTTTGATAGAAAAGGGTAGTATCATCATTGGGACCGGAAATTCCAGATTTTGGTAGGTACAAAATAAGTTGTTTACACACACAACTTTATTCTTCTTCTTTTTTTCCTGTTAGATTTATGAATAATCTCTGTATATTGAAGTGAATAATACAATACAGTAGAGTGCCTTTATATAGGAGGCATATGAGAATATACAAGGAAAGGGAGTGAAGCACAAGTAATGTGCTGTACAAGGAAAGGGAGTGATGCACAAGTAATGTGCTGTACAAGCATATGCATGGGCTAGAGCCCAAAGCCCAATGGACTACTAATTATAACATTAACAGCCCCCCTCAAACTCAAGGTGGAGGATGAGAAACCAACTGGAGTTTGGAGACCAGATCACGGAAACGTCCAGTGGGATGTGACTTGGTAAAGATGTCGGCTAGCTGATCGTGAGAGGAAACAGAGATCAACTGGAGGGAACCCTGGAGAAGGTGATGCCGAACAAGATGACAATCAATCTCAATGTGCTTGGTTCTCTCGTGGAAGACATCATTGCGAGCAGTCTGAATAGCACTCCTATTATCACAGTAGATAGGAGTAGCAGAAGAAGTGGACACACCTAAATCCTGTAGTAACCATCGTAACCAGAGGAGTTCAGATGTGGTATCAGCAAGAGCACGATATTCAGCTTCTGTACTAGAGCGAGCCACAACAGACTGTTTCTTGCTTCGCCAAGAGATCAAAGAGGAGCCAAGGAGAAAGCAATAACCAGTAGTGGATCGACGATCAGTAGGATCCCCTGCCCAATCGGCATCAGAGTAGGCTCTCAAAGTAAGTGGAGACTGAGCAGAGAAGTGAAGACCATGGAAAAGAGTGCCCTTAAGGTATCGAAGGATGCGCAGGATAGCAGCATAGTGAGTCGATCGAGGAGCAGACATAAACTGGCTCACCTGATGAACTGCATATGAGATGTCTGGTCGAGTGACTGTGAGATAGACTAGGCTGCCAACCAATTGCCGATAAAGAGTAGGATCAGGCAATAGTTCTCCAGAGGAAGGAGTCAAGCGCGCATTAAATTCGATCGGTGTATCAAGAATCTTATGATCAGTAAGGCCAGCTCGAGACAGAAGATCGGAGGTGTACTTGGCTTGAGTGAGGTAGAAACCATCATCAGAGGAGGTAATCTCAAGACCCAAAAAGTAACTGAGGTGGCCAAGGTCTTTCATCTCAAAATTCTGACTTAGGAAAGCCTTGAGTTCTTGAATCCCACTGAGGTCATCACCTGTAATAATCATATCATCAACATAAAGAAGAAGCAAAATGGTACCTTTGCCGGTGCGACGGAGGAAGAGGGCAGAATCATAAGAACTTATGGAAAAACCCAATCGAGAAACTGTAGAGCTAAACTTAGCAAACCAAGCTCGAGGTGCCTGTTTCAAACCATAAAGGGCACGACGTAGTCGGCACACCTTGTCAGGTGGATGAGAAAGGCCAAGTGGAGGTTGCATATAGACTTCTTCACTCAAGTCTCCATTGAGGAATGCATTTTTGACATCCATCTGAAATAGCTTCCACTGACGAGAGGCTGCAACAGCCAATAGGGTGCGGACAGATGAAAGGCGAGCAACTGGAGCAAAGGTTTCCTCATAATCAATGCCATACTCCTGTGTAAAACCTTTGGCAACAAGAAGAACTTTGTATCTCTCAATAGATCCGTCAGACCGAGTTTTAATTTTGAACACCCACTTACAACCAACCACAGATTTTTCAGGAGGCAGATCAACCAGGTCCCAAGTACGGGTTCTAGATAATGCATCAAGTTCCTCAGCCATTGCAGCCTGCCATAAAGGGTTAGAGGAGGCCTCACGATAGGAGTGAGGCTCGTGCAGTGTAGCAAGGGCAGTGTAACAATGGAAATCACGTAAATGAGAGGGAAGAGTTGTTACCCGAGAGGAACGACGAAGGGTGGTTGCAGGGGCAGGATCCTCTGAAGGTGCAGGAGCCGGGGATTCAGGCAAAGAATGAGGCGTCTCTTGAGAGGATGAGCCAGAAGAGTGGGTAGATGACTCAGTCTGTGGAATGGAGGTAGACACTTCTGGAGAGGGAGGAAACGACTCTAAAGAGGGAGGAGACACTTCGGGAAAAAGATCTGAGAGAGAAGAGAGGGAGAAAGAGGGACGAAATTGAGATACCTCAGTGAACAGACGATGTTCCCAAAAGACAACATGACAAGAGATGCGAAGGCGATGAGCAATAGGATCATAACATCGATATCCTTTTTGAGTTTCACCATAACCAAGAAAGCAACAAAGGCGAGAACGAGGCTCGAGTTTGTTGTGTTCATGAGGCTGAAGAAGGACGAAACAAGCAGAGCCAAAGGATCGGAGATGTTGATAGTGGGGTGGAGATCCAAAAAGGCGCTCATAAGGAGTCTGATTAGAAATTGTTGGACTTGGAATACGATTGATGGCATGGGCAGCAGTGAGGACAGCTTCTCCCCAAAAGGGTACAGGAACTTTAGAAGATAAGAGGAGAGCACGAACAGTGTCAAGGATGTGGCGAAGTTTTCTTTCGGCTCTTCCATTTTGCTGAGAGGTGCCTGGACATGAGAATTGATGTACAGTTCCATGGGAATATAGAATGTGTTCAAATGCATGTTGGGTAAGTTCACGTGCATTGTCAGAACGAAAAACTTTAATTGTTTTGGAAAATTGAGTTTTGACCATGTTTGCAAAGTTACGATAAATGTTTAGTAATTCATCACGAGAACGCATAAGAGAAACCCAACTATAACGAGAATAATCATCAACAAACACAACAAAATAACGAGATCCACCAAGACTATTAATAGGGGAAGGTCCCCAAACATCAGAATGAATTAAGTCAAAAATCCCAGTAGACATGGACTCACTATTTTGAAAAGGCAAAGCAGGTTGTTTTCCTAATTGACATGAAACACAATCAAAATTGTCCTTAGACACTGGACCTAATAAACCCCTAGAGACTAGCTGTTGTACCCGGGAAGATGATGCATGCCCGAGTCGAGAATGCCAAAGTGATAAGGAAGGTGAAGATGAGGTAGCAGCAGAGACACCAGTAGCAGGAAGACGAAGACTGGAAATCTCAAACAGACGCCCAATTCTACGGCCGGTCCCAAGTTCCTGCCCCGTCCGGGGATCCTGCACAATACAACCAAAGTAATCAAGAATAATGCGATAACCAAGTTCAGCTAATTGACCCACAGATAGTAGATTATAAGAAAGTTTAGGCACATGAAAGACATCGGAAATAGAGAGTTTGGAAGTAGAAACGGTGCCTATACTACGAACAAGCATAGTGGAGCCATTAGCTGTGTGAATAGTAGGTGCATGACGGGCAGAGCTAGTGTGGGAGAAAAAGGATGGATAAGGTGTCATGTGGTTGCAGCAAGCAGAGTCAAGGAGCCATGAGGAGAACTTACCAGGCAGGACAGAAAGAGCAGAGGAAGAGGATGCATTACTAGCCCGGACGAGAGCCTGAGCGATGATGTCTTCTAATTGATCTGTGGTGAGTGTGATGGCGGATCCAGAGTGTGCAGGAGCAACAGCAGCAGTGGATGTCTGATCAGTATCACCATGAGTAACAGCAGCAGTGCTTCGATTACGGCGAAAACAAGTCTCAATAGTGTGGCCATGCTTCTTGCAATATCGGCAGAATTTGTTGGATTTCCGATCTGAACGACGAGTATTCGGGCTAGACTGATCAGAGTCGGACTGCTGAAGGGGTGCAAGAGGTGATGTAGTAGCCAAGACATTGAGCTTGTTCTGAGCTTATAAGGTCTGGAGACGAGTCTCCTCACGAACAAGGTCATTGAGTGCTGCGTCTAAAGATGGAGTAGGTAGTTGGTGAAGCAACTGACCACGGACAGGTTCATAATCTTCATGCAAGGCCATAAGAAATTGGTAGAGACGCATTTGATCACGACGGGTAGCATACTTCATTGCATCATTAGGAGTATCCCATGGTGGATCAGAGAGATCAAGTTGGTCCCATATGAACTGGAAACGAGCAAAGAAGTCATTGATAGACTGGCCAGGGTCTTGCCGAATCTGATACTGTTCAATTGAAAGTTGATATTCCCGAGTGCCATGTGAGGAGGAATATCGTTTGGCGAGCATATCCCAAGCAGTACGAGCATCATCAAAATTTCCCAGTAGATTAGAAATGGATGGGATGGAGGTATTGCGTAGCCAAGTAAGAATCTGGTGATTGTTACTATCCCATTCAATCAGACGGATCCTGAAAGCATTTTCATCCTCAGAGGAGCCCTTGACTGGCTTCTTCATCTCACCAGTGACATAAAACCATAGTTTTCGTCCTTTAATGAAGCTGCGCATAGATTGAGACCAAACAAAATAATTTCGACCATCCAAAGTAACATGAATGGGGTGAGAGATCTCAGTTTGAGCCATTTAGACACAAGATATGCAAAAACAGACAGCAAAAATGGAATCAGGACGAAAAACTGAGTAAGAAACACCTGGGTTGCAAAAAGTCAACGCGGTCAAACGGTCAAAGTCAACGCCCAAAAGTCAACGGTCAACGGTCAAAAAGGTCAACGCAAAAGTCAACGGTCAACGGATGACGTGGCAGTCAACAGTAGTCAACGGGCGCTGACGTGGCGTTAGGGCTGACGTGGCGTGGTGAGGGCTGACTGTGTCTAGGGCTGACGTGGCGTCACGGGATTGAGCCAGGCGCGTGGGGCGCGTGACGTGGCGTGACGGCGGGCAGATTCTTTGATCGGCGCGTGGCGGCGCGTCCGGCGTCTGATGGCGGTGATTTTTGCGCGGCTGAGATCGTCTTCGAGAGAGCTTTCCAATGGTGGTGGAGGTGTTTTGATTGGAATCCTGGAGAGGGAGTTCCAACGAAGGCAGTGAGTCTTTGGCGATTGTTCAACCTTTGACGGCAGCGGGCACACCGGAATTTTGACGGCGGCGGCGGAGCAATACCGAAGATGGTTGAGGCAGCGGAAGAATGCCAGAAAAGACGAAGACTG
>BKZX01032933.1:9711-24504 GCA_014362285.1 Fagus crenata
CCAATATATTTTAAGCTTGTGCCTGTTCTTTTAATATTATATTATATACCATATTTGCTTATATAACTTGGATAAATTTAGTACACATTCAATCTAAAGTATATCTTTGTTCAAATTTTATTTTTTCTTGTAACTCAGTGGCATTGACATGTCGTTTTACATCGAGAACCAAGAGTTCAAATCCTATTTTTTCTATTGTTATAATTGTTGAATTATAAAATAAAAAATATACATTGTTTGTTATCAAAAGATCTAGTAACCACCAAAACACAGTCCATGGTCTATGATGTCTAACACCAATGTCGCAAGTCTTCTCCATGGTCTGAACAGAACCTGCAGTGCATCTCCAAGCTCTAAAACAATCAAAATTTTAAGGATCAGTGATAGAGCTGACCCTAAGAATTATTGGGTCTAGAGCGATACAAAAAATGAGATATTCTATCAACAACAAAACAAATCTAAGATTAAGTATTATAGAGGAGAGTAAAAGGTTTTATTTACTTTTTACCCTTTTAGGGTCAATTTATTATTGTTGGGTTTATTTTAAAGAATTAATTTTAATGTTTGAGCTTTTTTAAGGTTTGTTTTGATTATTTGGGCATTTTCAAATTTTTGTATATAGTTATATTATTATATTTAGGCCTTTCAAAATTATAAAGTTTTTAAAAAAATTTGGGACAAGGACTAAAGTGGTCACACACCTTGAATAGTTGAGCCACCGTTTAATGGAAATATAAAATAGTTTATTTCACTTTTTATACTCCACTTTATGTTCAATCAATTGCCAATAGGATGTTGTTAATAGATGTCCTTAGGGGAATATAAATCTTCTATCATATTTTTTATATTTCACTTTATACTCCATAAATTATAACTTACCGCATGTTTTTTTTTCCTTATAAAATAATTAAGATTTAAAATAGAAACAAATCAAACACAATCTGACACGTTTGGTGGAGTATAAAATGGAAGACAAAAAGTGGATAGAGGATATTCATTCCCCTTAGAGCAATGGTTAAGGAGCATTAAATGCTTACACTTTATGAGAAATAACGAAATTTTAATATTAAAATAATAAATGAAAAGGCTAAAATCTCTTAAAAATTATTTTTGTATTATTTTAATATTAAAATTTTACTACTTTTTGTAAGGTGAAAGTATTAAATGCTTCCTTAAAATCTTAACCATTATCATAAGGACAGCAGGAAAACATTGCAATATCAACTAGAACACAAAAACAAGTAGAGAGCATTTGTAGTCCCCCCACCGTGGATTGTGTGGTCATGGAATCCAACATCGATCCTTTCCGTATTAAGTCATTGTTCTGCTTAGTTGTTTCACATAACGATGCAAGTCAGCCGACCCAGCCCAAATTTCAAATGTAACAGGCCAGGGGCAAGGGCCCCAGATGTTGAACTTTGGTGAAATCCTGGCCTACATTTTATCTTGAAATGCATCCAAAATTCCAAAGAAAAATACCAATATGACTCCTTTTTCATTTCAAATATATTCATATCATTGGTGTAGATTGAATCTTTCTTGTACAATGTCTTATACTATTTCAACTTTTAAATTTATCTATTTTGATTGTGATTGTAATTGTAAGAATTTGATGACTTTTTGTTTTTTTGTTTTTGTCTTCCCTTCGCTAGTGACAATGAAAGTCTTGTAAAATTTTATTAAATGCATGACTAAGAATGAATACATATAGCATGATTTTTAAGAAAATTCTTAGCAAAGCACGGTTCAGATTCTTTGAGGATTCATTGTGGGTCGGTGCAGATGTTGAATATATACACGTTTTTCAATTGAGATGTTGATAACTGATGTTGATAACTGATCATTTGTGGAATTAATTTAGCTTCGAATTTGATTGTCTCTTCTTTTCTTTAGATAGTTACACGATAATATTCGAATCTATGACGTCCGTTCATAATTATTGTTCTTATCATTAAGTTAAGACACTAATTGATTTTTGGTGTAAATGGGATTCAAACCTAAGTCCCTTATTGCTTGACGATAAGAAACTTTACCAATTGAACTAACTGGAAGCCACAATTTGATTGCCTATTCAAAACCGAAAAAAATAGTTATTTTTTCATAGTTATTTAACTTTATTTCATGTATAGTATTGTACACGTTTTATTTTCTTCTTTTGTGTAATTATTAAACTAATAGACTATTAGAATTAATTATCAGACAATAAACTTAAGAATTTATCATTTTGTTATTTACTGATTCTTTGTTCAATACACATCTTTAAACCTTCTTATTTAGTTGTGTTTATTATATCACCATATATATATATATATAGGACAGTAATATTTCCACACCCAAAACTGATATTTTTGCTCTAACTTAGAATCATGTGTTGTCAAAAGACCAAATAGCCCTTAATTTTAATTTTTCTCTTACCACTTTACTTATCACCACTTTTCCAGATTTCCCTTTATATTTTACTTTTCTCACCCACTCTTCTTATCACTTCAGCTTTTATCACTTTACCTTTCCATTGTTCTTTTCTCTTCTATGGTGAACGTAAACAAAAATCTCTATAAGATTGCTTACCCTCCATATATACAACTCTCATGTCCATAACATTCCTCACGGAAGACCGTCAATTCCCATCCCATTCATATTGAATGGGATACAACATTTTTCCAGTGCTTGTAGTCAGCAGTGAAATCCTCCAGAGCACCTTTGCAATAGACTCCAGTCTGAGAACTAAGCCAGTAAGGTGGCTTCTCTAGCCTTAGTGGCCATTGCTAAAGCCATTGAGATCCCTGCTGTGATTCATCAACTGGTACTTTGTGCAGGCAAGCCTACAGTGGTACACTCCTGATCAAAAACACTAGAAACATTAGTGACAACATTCACTAATAAAAATATTTGTAGAGCATTATTAGAGCAAAGAGGTGCTTTTGCAGTGAAATGAAGCACTTTTGGAGCCAGTGAACTTGCTTAGAAGAAGATAAGATATAAATGAAGATAAAACTCATTTTCGAAGATCAAATCACACCCATGCTTCAGCTATTTCCTATTGTCATTTTTTTTTTTTCAATTAATGAGTAAAGAGCCTAAGCACAAGTTCATTAGAGATGTCTAATTGAAAACTTCTCTATCTATCAAATGAGATAAAATTCAATCTATTCAAAAGATATAATTTATTTGATCAAAATAATGATAAACAAAGAAAATAAAACCAAAAAGGAAAATAAAAAAGAAAGTGAAGAAGGTTGTGTACCAGTAAATCACCGAGTAGACTGATCCAAAAAAAAAAAAAAAAATGAATAGATGAAATCTGGAGACAACCAGTAAAAATGAGATTCTTGTTCACGTTCACCAAAGAAGAGAAAAGAACAATGGAAAGGTAAAGTAATAAAAGCTAAAGTGATAAAAAGAGTGGGTGAGAAAAGTAAAATATAGAGGAAAATCTGGAAAAGTGGTGATAAGTAAAGTGACGAGAAAAAAATTAAAATTAAGGGCTATTTGGTTTTTGACCGCACAAGATTTTAAGTTAGTGCGGAAATATCAGTTTTGGATGTAGAAATATCATTGCCCTATGTATATATATATATATATATAGTCATTTCGAGTTATTCGAACCTTTGAAAACCAAGTAAAAATCATAAATAGAAACTGATTTTAGTTCAATAAATATCAAACAGATTTGCCAGGTGTAGATTCAATGTTTCATAGAACCAGTAGTCTGTATATAGCATCTGAAGCGAGGGCATATCCTCTGATTCCTCTAACATGCACGTACGTTGGGCCCAAATGTGCGAAAAATGATTTGATGTTTCGAATGTATATGACTTCTCTCTCACAAGCAAGTGAGACCCACGTGTGAGAGAGAAGTCATATACATCCAAAATACAAGATAACAATTCCAAATGTGCATGTGAAAGAAACAGACCTTCCGGCATAAGGGACAAACATTCATTGAGACTATATTGAGTCTAATTGAATATTATTGATCGTATTTGTCATGATCTAACAGTTATAGTTTTCATTAAAAAAAGGCATGTAAAATGTGTTAAAGATTCCTTTATATATAAATACATAAAGTTTATCTAAGATTTCTCATAATAAATAAATACGAGTTGAAATTAAAGGATGATCATAAATTTCATTTGTTTTTGCCTATCTTATTTAGGACGCGTATTACTACAAAGTCATATATAGACTATAGTTAAAATCTTGACAACTTCACACTAATTTGCTTAAGGGTAAAATTTAGGTATAGTTATTTAAATTTCAGAGTACATTAGATTCTTCAATTAAATTTAAACATTAAATTACATTGAATTTAATTCTTCTTGGAAAAGACAATACTATCTAGGTTTTATTGGTTAATACTCAATACAACTATGCGGTTGAATTTAATTAAGAAATTTAATATACTGCATCTAAATAACTATTCCTAAAATTTGCCCCTTGCTTAAAAGTCACGTAGACGGTGACAATAATGTGATGAAGAAAGACAGAGTTGATAGTTGAACTTAGCATTTTGATTAGAGAGTTGTTGTTGGAATATTTTTGGAAGTAAAGAGAAAGCTTTAAATGATACAATGACCAAATGCATTGCGTTGGCATAAGAATGTCCTTAAACTCATATTGCTATTTGAAATAATTATTCCATCATACCCATTTTGCTTTGTATTTACATGTTTGGATGCAAACAAGTTAGAGTAGAATATTCTTTATTTCAAACTCTCTCCATTTTATTTATTTTATGATTAAGATTTTATTTTTTAAACCATAAAATTGATCTATTTCAAATAGAGAAGATCAATCTTGAAAGGTTAGAGATAAAACTCTTTTAACTCTCACCAAGTCTATACTTTCTCCACTAGTTCTTTCAATTGTGGTAGGTTTCCACACTGCTCATGAAGTTTGGAAGACCTTAGCGCAAAGTGTGTTGTTTAGTTGAACGGAAATAGTTTATTTCCAACCCGGTTTGGAAGAATTTTTTTCCAACCCACTACATGGCACGTAAATAGACCATCCATGTGTATTTTTAGTCAAATGATATTTTTAATGAGTCATGTGATTTTTTAAAATACACATGTGGATGGTCTATTTGCTTGCCAGTAGGGATGGCAATTTTGCTCCGATCCGATCCGACCCATCCTGACCCGCCCCGACCCGTGTGGGTATTCCCCGCCCCGTAGAGGTGACGGGGCGGTTACGGGTTGCAAAAATTGCCCCGATACTCGGGGCGAGACGGTCACGGATTTTATTTGACCCGCCCCAACCCGACCCAAGTATATTTACAAAATTACCCCTCTAGGGTTTTCATATATAAACCCCTTTTTCTAAGTTGCTTTCTCTCTCTTCCTCACTTTTTTTTTTTTTTCTTCTTCTTCTGCCTTTCTAAGCTGCCGCCCACCATTGCCTCACATAGCCCTCTTCCTCACACCCCCCCTTCCTCACACTGGTTCCATTTCACTCAGCCTTGTCGTTCGCCACCGTCACCTCCGGTGGTGGCTTCTTTCTATTCAACCCAAATCAAATGAGCTCCACTTTCTCTCTTCTGTTCGATCTCACCGTTCTCTCTCCTCACGGCCGTGATCGAGCTCCTTGCTTTAGCCATGAAAACCAACGACCACTGCCACCTTCTACGACAGATTTTTCGCCAATATCTATGTGATTTAGGTTAGATCTTGGTGTTGGGACCATACCATATCGGGATTTAGAAATCAAGTTTATGAGTGAGACTTGGTGTGATTTGGATTTGTGAGTTATTAAGTGGAGGTCTTGCTTTATACGGTGAGCTTGGTGTTCTACGAACTCACCGTACCTTTTTTTTTTTTTTTCTCAGATCTGAAACACAGCTCACTTTTCAATCGGTTTCCATTGATTGAGGTCGGGTCGGGTTGGGTTTATACACAATAACTCGATTCTTAGGGTAGGGCGGGGCGGTTCGGGAGCGGGGCGGGGTAAGTTGCCCCGACCACCGGGGCGGGGCGGGGTCGGGTATTAGTAGTACATGTGTGGGGCGGGTTCGGGTCACCCATGATCCGGTCTCGATCCGCCCCGTTGCCATCCCTACTTGCCATTGGGTTGAAGGAGGATTCTTCCAAATCAGATTGGAGGAACACTATGAGAGTGGGGGATTGCATTGCATGGGAAACAATTATATGTACTTACACTTCCCATAATAAATACTTCACAACAGATTTTACATATCATTCAAAAAATGTGAATCCATATACCTACAATTTGTCCACCTAAATGATGTATAGTGCGAGACAATCTTTACTCTAATACGAGTTGAAAACAAAATACGAACATAAATTTCATTTGGTGTTACATATCCTATTCTCAATGCGCATTTGTTGTTTAGCCATCTTGCTTAAAAGTCACATATCCAATGACAATGATGTCAGGAAGAAAGACAAAAGTGATGGTTGAACTTAGAATTTTGATTGGTGTACAGTGGTTGTTGGGAAATTTCCTGAAGTAAATCATGAAAGAGAAAGCATTGAAAGATATTACCAATTCCATTATTGCATTGGCATAAGAATGTCTCTTGTCGTACGTACATTGCTATATGGTATTTGTAGTAGTTATTCGACCATACCCATTCTACTTTTTACAGCTAAGTGGGAAAGCTTTAAATCTACATTGAATTTCTGGTATATGCCGTCAAATGTTGTAATCCATATGTGGCTTGGGTCCAGTGCACAGGAGCACTGGACCCAAGCCTTTCCCTTAAATGATGGGGGTCCTTTGTAATAGATGAGAGAGACATTTTGCATTATTGAGTTGTAACACTCCACCAATAAATGTTTCTTTTTTCGTCTATGGCATGCGATGCCTCACAGGTTCGAGGAATTATCTCCTATTTCAAATGTATACAGCGCCCCCCTCACAACAAGTGGACAGCGCCCCCCTCACAACAAGTGGAACCCTCCACTTGTTGTGAGGGGGGCGCTGTATACATCCGAAATAGGAGATAATTTTTCCACAGGTTCACACCAACCATTTCATATTTGATAGAATGGCCACTATTATTTCATATTTGATTGAATGTTTTAAAATTTGTTCTTTAGTTGAATATATCTCTAATGATGTGATCAATGACGACACATCACACGAATGCACGACTTGGGTCTTAAATTGTTTCGGCTCGGCCTTGTTTATCTAAAGCTACACATCAAATTAATTCTTCCACAATTTGACAATAGGAGTACAATAAGTTTTCTCAAACGCTTGACCATATATGGCATCTTAGTATATGGCATAATTTTTCCAAATTGCAAACAACAAGACTAGAAAAATTCAAAAATTCTTATTCCAATATCTTAAAAAGAATCAAATTTGAATATTAATGATCAAAGGTGTCCGAAAGTCTCATGTTGCAAATCAAATGGGAAAAGATCTTATTATCAAAAAGCTTCAAAAAGAAGAATTAATTTGTAGTTATAATTCAGATTTTATTTTCTTGATCTAATAATATACACACTATCATATTATTTAAAATTTAAAATTATGTGACATTATGTATATAATTAAATCTGTAATATTTAATTTTAATTAGAAATTGAGTGAATATGTTGCCCAGTGGGCCTTGTTTTGTAATTGAAATGGGCCAGCTCCCATCTGTTTTGTAGGCCTTGAAAGAGATGATCCCAGGGAGTTTTGTTAGTTAACTCCTTTATTTTTGTGCGGAGAGTGAGAAACTCAGCTGCCCACTGTGTTGCCCACTGGACCTTTCCCATTTTCTATTTTGTAGGCCTTTGACAGTGATCATGAAAAAATAATTAGTCTTGGAGGATGATGAGAGACATGGTTTGGTTGGTCCCTTGAAAGCTTTATGTTATTCAACTTTTGCTTTTAAATTAACATTACCTTTGTTAAAAAATTAAAAAAAAAAAAAAAAAAATTGCGGAAACAATAAGATTTGATTTTTTTTTTTCTGGATAAATGAGCGTGGATTAACTTTTCAAGCTTTTGTTCGTTCAGAAAGTTGGCTAATTAAATAGTTGATAATCTAGTTGTTCAAGAATCAAGACCACTTGTTTTCTTTTTTGGAAAAAAGGAATATATAAAACAACCAAGCAACAATAATTCGAGTACATATCATGTAGATATCGATATGAAGAACATGGTCCACGAGAGAATTTGTACACATCAAATTAGTTTATCAAAGGCAGACCACCTTTTGGAAGAGCATCAGCATAACTATTGATTTCTCTATAAACATGTTGGTGTTGGTATTGCTTAAATTGCCGAAGGAGAAGGAGAAGGAGCTACCTGCCTTCATCCACGGAAGGGCTTAGAATTGGGGACTGAATTGGGTTCAAGTGTTCAACAACTATATTAGCAATTTAGCATCATATTTGGGTATACAGTGGAAGTCTCTCGATGAGAAATTTTTTAATAGTTGAGACTTAATATTTTGGGTTAAGTATATCCCTATATATTATATTAAACTTGAAGTGATATGTGATAAGTGAGCCTCGCAGTGCAAGGTTCCTTTAAACATGGACATACTCACATATAAGGAGGGGATTGTACATTGTTCTTTATTCCTTGCCATTAAAAGGTGTTGATCCTAAAAAAGAAAAGAAAAGAAGAGTTGTGGATGAAATGGCTGCAAAAGGGGCCGAAAAGCCCAAACCAACTCTACTTCTCAAATCTAATCCGTGACTGCTCAACCTGAATAGTGCTAAATAGTTTATTTGGGCTACAACTTAGCTAAATACTGCTCAACCTGAATTTGGGCTACATCTTTGAGCACAGATTGGAGGCAAATAGTTTGTTTTTAGCCGAGGATTTTAAATTCTAAGCGAGCCTTCATGCTCCAACTCAGATTGCAGGCCTTTATTTGAGTTCAACTTGAGGCCCCCGGCATGAGAACATGGTGTAAATCCAACATCTCTCTTAGTGCGGGGAAAAAAAAGCCCACTAATAAAAGAAGATTATTTCGTAAGCGGTTAACAATTTAGATATGTTTTTCTCTGAAGACCGAACAAGAGCATTTGGGATGTGGTAATGGTAAGTTTGACAAGAAAATCAAAGTATACTATTGTAGGGGGTAAAAAATTAATTAAGACAAATATAGGGTTAAAAATAAAAAATGAAGCAAAATTGGATTTGATCTCTACTTTATAGCCCACAACACATGCATTTTACAACTTAATAAATATGATTAGTGTATCAAAATATTTCATAAATATCTTGTGCATATTCTATTAGGTTCTAATAATTTCTATTAACATGAGAGATCTATATATACGGTTGGAAGAGCAAAGTTGAAGGAGGGCTAAAGGCAGAAAAAGAGACATGAGAGAGAGTCTCTCATGGTGCTCAATCTTGTGTTTTATTATATTTCTAACTACAATTGATATATTGCAAACTCTCTATGTGGACGTAAGCAAGTTAATAAACCACTTAAAATTTTGTGTTCTGTTTCTAGTTATTTGGCTCAGCTCTTACTCTATATTATTATCCAAACAGTTTTCAATAGAGTGAGATTCATTACACTAAAGTGTCTGATGTGGTTCCAATATCATCCGAAAATTCCCCCCTCCCCCCACCTATTGCATTATTTTGCACAAGAATCACAGCATAAATCCTCAGAACTCAGAAGTACGTTTTTGTTGTCTTTATCAAATAATAACAGTAATAGTAATTATATTAATAATGTAAATATGGCTGCTTGCTTCGTGCAAACATTTGGAGTGAGGTCAGCCTGGCCTAAAATACTGCTGGAGCTTAGTTATTAAATGTTTTTATTGAACGGCATTTTTAGTGAATTTTGAAAAAAAAAAAAAAAAAACACGAAAATTTTAAAAAGAAGAAATGGTTGAGAGAATGTTCGAAATTTTAATATTGGCAATTGTTATATGTTTGCACTCACCAATTATTAATGGCTCATATTTATACTTTATTGGCATCACTTAATCTAAAAACTTAAACTAATAAATTTGGATTCATCAATTATTAATTGCTTACATTTTTTTTTTTAATACTACTCAAGGGTTTGGATTAAAATTACACATGGTATAACTTTTGACAATATTACATCGGTCAATAATTTTTTTATTAGATATGTAATTTGAAAAATTTATCGTTGAATACAACACTCAATTATAACTTTTGGCAATGTTACAGACTTACCGCCTCTATGCTAGCTAAATTCAAGATTATTTGAACTTGATAACTTTTTTATCTATAAAATATTTAAATTTCAAGTTTTATATATTTTAAAATAATATACAAAATTTATGAATCAAATAGTATATAATATTTGATTTACACAAAATTTGACATGAGTGTTTAAGAAAAATGAAAGTATAACCCCATGTCCTAACCCCTACTCAAAATGGGATTTACTTAACCATTCACACGTCACAACTAGATGAAATGGGAAAGAATAAAAATTAAAGAGTGAGTATCCACCACAACAGATGAGGTCGTGAGGATTGGGATTGATTTTCAATTTTTTATCATCTAGATATGTATATAGTCTATTCCAAATCTCGGCCTTATGCATTGTAAGAAACCCATTTTGTTCTTTTTCTCAAGAAAGGAAGGTGATTAGAGGGATTAGTTAATTAGGTGTTAAGCTTTGATTTATGTTGACAGGTGACTAGGTGAGATGGTCCCATAAGTTGTCAAACCATTTCTAAGGTAGCTGTGTTGTCATGATTTTTGACCTTGGTCACAAATTATACTTTTTCATGTCTTATCAGCCCAGGACAGAAAACACCCCTCACATCGTGTTATAATCTTAGCACTGAAGATAAATGATGAATCTTAAGCTTTTAGTGTAGATATCAAATTAATGGGAGTGACTTTGGTTCTGGACCTGGGGTGTCACATCTCCACCGGTTTTTTTTTTTTTTTTTTTAATATGTACCAATGTATAGTATATGGTATACATAGTAAGCTTACATTATTAACTATGCTCAATGGTGATTTTATTTTTCATTTAAGCTCGGCCCACCATAATAAAACAATTTGGTACGGTTTAGATAACTATTGGTTTTTTTTTTTTTTTTTAAATAGAATTTGAATCTATAACATTCATTTCATGATGATTACTCTTTACCATCATCATATCATGTCAAGATATTAGTAGATTTTTTGTGTAAGTGGGATTAGAAAGCAGGTTCCTTATCGGATAATAATAAACTTTATTGGTTAAGTTAACTCGAATCTACATATAACTATTGACTTTAAAGTAGGAATTAACGATCAAAGGATTAATATGTGGAGAGCATTAGAAAAAAACAAAGTCAATATGTTCTAGGCAATTCGAGATGGTTGTGATAACCATGGACTCTCCACTAGAGATAATTAAACAACCTTAAACAAAATCCAATATTAGTTTAGAACTCTTTGGATTAACTCCTTAATTCGGGTCAGTAATCAAACGACAAGCATAAATTGGAGCCAATCAAGAAAAGTGACAACTATGTTTAGTGGATTCTCATGAGCCAATAGCAGGGCGATACGTAGCCCAAAGCATGAGACAACATTCCATCGTGAATTAAAAAGCCCATGTTCCCCATGTTGACATTTGAAATCCAAATCTCATTCATTGTTATCATCAAGAGCTGATTATGACGCGGAATAATCCTACGTCATTAGTGGAAATTAAGGCCCTAACAGATTCTTTCATGTCTTATTATGCTTGAAAATTTTATATTGCTTGTAATCGAATTTTTTAAGCTAGCTAAACACATGCTAAGGCACAACTCTAGCAACAACTTGAATGTTTGAGATAATAGCATTGCCATGTAGTTTCTAAATTACGTTCATGTGCAAATATCATTATTTGCACACTAAAACAACTCATAAGTTATTTGCACATGAACACAACCTTAGGAAGTATGATGTATGAAGATGATTTTTTGCTTTTGATCTCCAAAAAGATAGATGGAAGAAAATGGAAAAGATAAATATAAAAACAAAAACTAACTATTGCTTTACAACAAGGAAAAATCAAAATCGAACTCGAAGTCTAAAAGGCTGTCACCTAATTACCTTATATGATGTCATGCGTTGTAAACACAACAAGACAATCTAAAATAGAAAAAGAAAATAAAGAACAAAATGAAGAAGAAGGAAGTATATATCAGTGTGACAAAGCAAACAAGAAGAAAATCCGGTTCAAGATTCATCTTCCTTGGACATATCATGAATCATCTCAAGCATATGTCATGCGGCTTCGGCCGGCATGGCTCGAAGATTCTAGTTAATACTAAATGGACAAATAATAATCATCACCATAATCTTCACCAATCAAAAAAAGTAGTAAGATTTACTATTCTACAATTGGAATTCTATACAAGTTAAAGTGCTTATTATATTTCAACATCCTTCAAACAATATTAAAAATATATATGTACCATTTTTTAAACTTTTCCTCTATTCCATTATTTCTAACAAGTTCTGACAAATTCATATATATAGCAAAGTCGTTCATTATTTCTTAATGTAAACAAGAGTATGATATTGATATGTATGTATGACCTAACCTGGCATTCCCTGCTAGCTAGCTATAGTAGTCACACTGAGAGAAATAAACTCAACCTTCTAATCAGTCTGTTACCAAATCGTATATATAATCTCTGATTCACAACCTATATTGCTGAGAAGAGACGTACGTCCAATATGATGTTTAAGCACATACCCATTACGCTAAACCATACTATGAGTTCCAATTCATGCTTGGAAGATGAAATTGTTGCCTCAAAACCCCATCACCAAGAGATCCAAGAAGCGAGTTTGGATGGAATGGATGAGCATGACCTTGAGGGAGCTGATTTAGAAGAGAAACAAACGAGTTGTTTTCATCAAGCCCTGCACTACTTCCACTATTATTAAGATCACCATGGAATCGCTTATTATTTCCTGAGGAAGACCCTACAATAGATCCTGTTTCATTCCAAAACTGTGATGGAAGTGTACGTTTCATTGCAAGTACTGTATTACTTTTTGAGCTTGAAGTTGTAGCAGCTAAATGAGAGATATTGGAACCATTTTGCATGGCCTCAGCTGTTAAAATTCCATCAAAGTAATTATTCTCATCATTCTGAAGTAATGCGCTGTAGTTTTCAGTAGTCTTTGAAGGTAGAGGTAGTTTTCGATTCTGATAGCTACCTAATGACATAGTCGGCATAGTTGGAATCATGGCCTCCATTGAGTCCTCCTTGTCCAGATCCATCAATGGTCTTTGCGTGTTGTTTTTCTTATAAATCCGACACAAAACCCAATCATCAAGCTACAAAAACATAAACAAAAACAACATATAATCACGTACATATCCAAGATTAAAAAAATAACACTTTTTAAAACTTTGGGTTTTTTTAACGTACCCTTAAAGAACCTTTCTTGTTTGTAGCATCAGAACTCGGTGGCTTGGAACTAGAATTATTGTCCACAAGGCGATACTCATGCATAATCCAATTGGTTTTAATACCTTTAGGAGGCTTCCCACCATAAAACACAAGGGCCTTTTTGACACCAACCTTTTGAGTTCCATTTGATGTTAGTATAGGCTTATCAGTCCCCGTTGCTTTCCAATACCCTGAAGTTGCAGCCCTATTAGGCCTAGCCCCGTTTGGATATTTCCGATCCCTAGGACTGAAAAAATACCACTCTTGTTCTCCAAACGTGGCCTTACCTACAAAAAATTCAAAAAAGTACCACATAATTACCAATCACACACAATTATTGGTTTCAACATAGTAAAAACAAAAAAAGGACCATTATTATCAATATGACTATTACTTGGTAGCTCCCATGGATCAAACTTGTACAAATCGATATCGGCTATGATGGTAACGGGTAGAGGAGCTGAAGCAACCCTCCTTTTGAGATAGTGGACCACAAGTTCTTCATCTGTGGGGTGGAACCGGAACCCAGGTGGAAGCTGAGGGTGGTGTTGTGTACCAGATGATGAATCTGTGCTCTCCATAATTTCACCCATGTAGAATTTTTGCTAATAAAATCTTCAATTTTTCTGTTGGGGATTATATAAAAATAGAGAGAGAGAAAGAGGTATAAAATAAAGTATAAAGTATAAACAATAAAGTTACAAACTTTGGCATAAGCATTAATTAAGGAGGAAAGAGTGGCATGAGATGAGGCAGAGTGGCGGTTAGGTGCTGATAAAAGTACCAAATGGGTACCTATAAAAACATGACACGTGTAATACTTGAATTAAGTATTGAATGACACGTGTTGAGAAAGGAAAGTATGGGGGACCACATGGGAGAAAGAAGGGACAAAGGTAATGAAGTGTGAGGGGCAGGTTTTTCGGGGGGCTCTGAGGTTTGGAACTGCCTGTACGCTTTTTGTGTCATGCTTTTCTTATGGAACAGTCACCTCAGTCCAAAAAACAAATTTTCTCTCACACATACACACATAGAGAGAGAGAGGGCGGTTGGCACGCGTGCACGTGCTACTTTTCATGCTGTCTCAATTGAAATTTTTATTTTATTATTATTATTTTTTTTTATATAGTCTAGCCTTTTGTCTTTAGTATGATATGCATTATGTTCATACTTATCTGTGGTGGAAAGTTGGACTATACACTATACAGCTACACTCACTACTAGCTGAGTCATGTCACATGCTGATACATAGGGGTATAAAGACTATGCTCATATTTGTAGATTTATGCTACTATCTAATTGTATGACTTAAAAGTCTTAAACAGTATGGGTTATGAACTTGTGATGCACCAAGTTCTGATAAATGTGTTATGTGCATGCGTTGTGAAAAGTGTGTTATGTGTGTATGTGGTAAGTCTTACATCGAGTGATAAGT
>BKZX01032933.1:24514-37904 GCA_014362285.1 Fagus crenata
TTACATCGAGTGATAAGTGTGTTATGTGTATATGTGATGATAAGTATGTTATGTGTGTATATGGTGAGTCTTACATTGAGTATATATTGGGTCGAATTAAGTTTTATTAATAATTGCAAGAAAACCTAATTGCAACTTGATTGGTCATTTTAGAACATAAATGCTATATGGTTAAGTCGAATTGGATTTTATTAAAAATTGCAAGGAGCCCCAATCTTGTAATCTCATGTGGCATTGGACATAGTGCATATGTAGATTATGATACTCCAAATTTTGATAATTATATATAGGGTAGTAAAATTATGCCTTTTTTTATTTATTTATTTATTTTTTTTATCCCTATTGATCACTGGGCTGCATTACACAATCTATGTGCCCCTTATCCATTAAGTTTCTTTCTTAAGATTTTACTTCTGCTTTGAAGCATTGGATAATGGAAAATGTGATACTTCATAGCTACATGGTGACAAAAAGTTTGGTGGAAGGAGATAGTCCTTAATAGTTGCGGAAAAAGGCTGGTTAAAAGTAATAACAAAATAGCAGGTGATGAAGACAACATTATGTCATTTAATTAAAGGATTATGTATATTTGGGCTTAATTGGTGAGTACATTGAATGGATGATATTGAATTGGCATAAATCATTCAATAATTAAAAAGAAGTAAAAAGGATACATAACGAAGGTTTATCATTGAATAGATGTGGGTATTAAATTAAAAAAAAAAAAAAAAAAAACACTAATAAAGTCATAATTTCAAAAGCATAATTGAAGAGATAATGGATCTAAATTCTAAAGTACCATATAACAAATTATAGGAGTTGAAGTTATGCATAAAGTGGACAATAGTTGGCACTTGGCATCAAGATTAATCTCAAGTATGAGTCCTCCTCTGGTAGAGTCCACATACGAGAGTCTTCTTCTAGTATATATAAATGGTTTATTTTTATTTTATTTTATTATTATTAATTTTTAACCTCAAGGGATGGCCCAAGTGGTGAAGACTTAGTCTTGGAGGTATATATACTCATTACAAGTTCAAGGTTCAATACCTCTTTGGTGCATTCAATCCTTTGAGGCCATCGGACTGCAGGAATTTAATTGCCTCTTGAATTACTTGAGGTGTACTTACGAGAAACTACTTGCCGAGGGCTTGTGCACCCTCGGGATTAGTTGAAACAAATGCTTCGAATACACGGTGTCAATTAGGGGCGAAGTTAGGAATTTATTTTAGGGTGGGTTGGAATATTAAGTAAATCTCGATGGTACGAGAAAATTTCATGGAAAGTTTGTAAACCAAGACTACTTAAATCTACAATTTTGAGTTTTACCAAGTGTTTCTGGATAGTTCTCTAACTTGGGTTGACAAGCATTCAATTTGATATATGCTCTTCGAACATTATCACGTTCATTAATGGAATATGACCATATTGGAAGACGTAATTCCGGATCACGTTCCAAAGAAGAGATATCAACTTGAGTAGATTCGACTATTTAAGGCTCAGAAGAAGGTTGCTCATCGGGAATCAGAACATTAATATTTGATAAAGAATTAATCTCACTTATTGATTGATCTTTCGATTCT
Organism: Fagus crenata; assembly: GCA_014362285.1. Lineage (NCBI taxonomy): Eukaryota > Viridiplantae > Streptophyta > Magnoliopsida > Fagales > Fagaceae > Fagus > Fagus crenata. Next base: position 26,098 of record BKZX01032933.1, read on the forward strand.
TTTCTAAAGTATGAAAAAAAAAAAGTTTTTCTTACCTTCTTTAATTGGGGTTGGCTTGACATTTTAATCTACAAACCACAAAAATAATATTTTTAACATCATTCAAAATTTGAATTTAATATATTTGCATTATCATATTCAAAGCACAAACAACAAATAATACACATAAATCAACAAACAATACATAAATTAATAAACCAAGCCTAACCCACTCCCAACTAGCAAACCTCATCCACAAATCACAAAATTAACAAACACTGTCACACTATCTGCCACTATTCCAGTTATTCTCAATTTCCCAACCACAAGGTCACAAGGACCACAAAATAAATCAATAAATGACACCAATCACAATTCAAAATCCACAATTCACATATAAAAAATTCAACACAACACACCACACCACAGTAATACTAAATAGCTAAAATATAAAACTTAAATAGTAGTTAGTTATAATAATAAAGTGAGTGACTGTGTGATTAAACTAAAAAGTCAAAAGTGAAAGAGAAAAAATCAAAGAAAAAGAGAAGAAAAGGAAAGGCAGAAGAGAGAAAGAAAGAAAAAGAAAGAGGGGTGAGGCCGTGACCGTAAGGGACGGGGGCAGGGGCAGAGACTGGAGAGACTAAGAGAAACAAAGTCAGAGAAAGACTGAAAGAGAGAAAAGGAGATCGAGGGAGTACGTACCAGATCCGGCCTGAGGCGTCGAGCTGGCGACGCTAGTAAGGGTCGTGAGGCGGCGAGCAGGCGAGGCCGGTGAGGACTTGAGGCGAGACAGGCGACACCGGTGATTGCGTGAGGGTTTGGTGTTGTCGTGTTAGTCAATCGCACAGACGCACGGTGAGGGTTTTGTAATTTTGTTTGATTTTTTATTATTTATTATTTTGAATTTTAGATCAAATTTGTGATTTGGGTTGGTTTTAAATTGAAATTGAACTGGATTAGTGTTTTGGATTGGAATTGAACTGGGCTAGGCTGGGTTTGGTGTCAATAAAAAAAATTCTTTTCTTTTTTTGCACAACAAATTGATAAGAAATTTAAACTTAGGTTCTCTTTATGAAAAGAGAATTGAAATTCAAAAAATATCATTAAACCACGTTACTCTTAAAACACATAAATGATAGCAATCCTTTATTTTATTTTATTAAAACGGGTTACAAAGGGGGCTTATGCCCAACTTTTGAGGCCATTTGCGGCTGGCTAGATTTTTTTCTTCCGACAATTGGTAAGACTTTAATTATCTTTCCAAAAATTAAATTCAAAGAGGTAATGCATATTTAAAAGAAAGAACATAGAGACAATGCGCAAACCCTTTTGAGGCAGTCTAGAAAAGTAATGTCACACAATCAAAAAAAAGAAAAGTAATGTCACAGCATCCATGACACTTGGCACCACCATAGTTGACATGTGTGGACCAAACCAAGAGAGAGATACAGAGATGTAGTAGATCTTTCCTCTAGATCTTGGGATGGAGACTTTAAGCTTTATAATGAAAACTACTTTGTTTTTGGTGAATTATAATGGAAACTACTTCAACAAAGGAATCTTCATTAAAAATTTATAATCCTTTACAAACCTGAGTATTAGCTATATTAAATAAGACAAGCCAAGGATTTAATTTGAAGGGTTAAACAAGTGTTCCATGTGCCTATATGGCTATATGCAGTTGAGTTAGAAGGCTGGTAATTAGTTTCCCTTCTAAACCAATTGAAAGTTATTGCATCAAGCTGAATATTATCATGTAGGAAATGGTTCTAGATATTTTATTTTATTTGTTATGGTGCAAAGATTGGCTCTAACATGGTCAGAGCAGTGTCCATTGCCTTATGATTTCCCTGCAAGATCCTTTCAATTGAAGTCCGAAACCTCACCATGAAACTATAAATCAAAACCGTAATAATTGACTAAAGCAAATTTTTTAAGTGGTTCTCCTTAAAAATGTCCACCAGCACAAAAGTAGTGATCAAATTCATGTCGATAGAAAGTTAACAGATACAACATGTGGGGTTCTTTTTTTTTGGCTTGTCGACGTTTCTACTTTTGAAAAGATAAAATGTAGTTCAGTGGTTTTTCGCTTTTCATTATTACTATAGATCCTTTGGAATTTAGCATTACCTTCGAAATTACCGCAATTTAGAGTACTTTAAGATACAATAATACAATAAAATAACAAGTAAGGAAATCTATCCACACTCAAAAAATGAAGTCGTACTTAGATTAATTTAATTCAAGTAATATAAACTCGATAAGAGATCACCTTAGATTGTATCTAACTGCTGATCTACTATCAAGGGTCTCATAAGCTATAATACAACTGATTGACATTTCTAAATATTTTTTAAAGGAATTATTCAAGGTTCAAATGTCTCATTTCATAACTATCGATTTATTATAAATAAATAAATAACGGCTAAGCTACTCCTAAGGCTATGAGTAAACTACACTAAGGAAACAAATTGACTTGGTGTGGATAATTGAACCCAAGAAACCAGATCCGACCTACGGCTTCACTATCGATTTCGCTTGCTACGCTAGTCAACATCGGATTTCATGGCATAAACCGACCCTCGTTGATCGAGCAGATATTGGGTGGAGGGGGTTTAACTGACTATTTGACTAACCAAAAATTATTTAAGTGTTTGTGGGTGGCCTTGTTATTGTAGGACGGAAAACTCTCGATCATCATTGTAGAAGGCTATTTTGGTGTTCGTGAGCCAGATTCTTGCTTTTCCATCCTAAAAGTGCCAGAATTGGATTATGGGTGGAGCATGAGTCCTCCCAAACCCACTCATGGACACCCCTAATTGCAAGTCATCACAGGTAGATAAATGTAATTAATTTATTTCCTTTTCATTCCAATAAAAGCATTTACAGGTTCTCTTTTTTAAAAAATAAAAATCTCCCAACATTTTTTTTCCCAATCAGAAAAAGAATGATCTTGACTTCTTAATGATGGCCTAGTATTCGTTCAATGTAATTTTCCTTAGGCGATAAGCAGTCACACCAAATTTGCTTTTAAAAAGCACATGTGGGACATGTAGCTAGCCATAACCCAAAAGCCTAATAATAGTTATTATTTGACTTCCATTTCGATGCTCCATTACTCTTTCCTGTGTAATATGCTATTAGAACCATCACCATCAATAAAATGCAGAATTAGGCCAGTAAGTATGCAATTTTACGCTATTTGCATACTGGTACATGGTCAGTTGCTTCTTAAGCTAATTACTTTTGCTTCTAAATCACAGTATATGATATGGGTGACCCACTTGCCTAAAATTCTTAAGTCACTGACGGTAGTATCGAACTTTAGCCATGTGGCATCCATCTATAGATATTATGGGGCTTCATTTTGCAGTGGGCTGTGACGTAAGTTCGTCCCAACTTGATGCTTGTTTGGCACACCAAACATGATAGCAATACTCTTAATATAAATATAAATATACATACATACATACATAGCACATTATATTATATGTATATGTAACTTCTTTTTGTATGCGTCCAAAAGTGGAAAATGTTATCATATGAAAACAACAACTTGACTAGGTCTCCATGGATCTCTAATACGAAAGTTTGCTATATTTTGTATTCATGGCTTACTGTCTAACAATATGGAAAACATGTACATAGGTCTCTCTCTCTCTCTCTCTCTCTCAAGTAGAAAGTAAAGAATGAAATGGTGGATTCGAAATCCATTTAATGCAATTACATATAATTTTTTTTTTTAATGGACATAGAACAAAAGAGAAGGTGATGTAATTGTAATTTGTGTTGTTGTTTATGTTTTTTCTTTCATGAAAGATAATTATGGTTCAATTACTATAGGTTATCAATACTTATCAAGATTATTTTAGCTTCTATTTATTTCTTTACCTACACGATAGAATTAATCTATGAATGAACTATTTAACTTATATACATTTTTTTTTTTTTTTTAACAAAATAAACCAATAAAAATAACATAATCTTAATCTCTCTCAATTGACTAGATTTTATACGTTATGGCCAAAACCAAAAAAGAAAAAGAAAAAAAGAAGAAGCTTCTTAAGTTATTAATATGGTCAAAATTAAAGCTTATGACTAGCAATGTTCAAAGGCAGACAAAGTCACAAAACGTGATGGATTCTTGACTAGGTTCGTATAGGTGTCGAAAAATAACAGGCACATTTAATCTCACAAAATACGTCACAACAATTACGGTCATGTATTTATTTTCAGCACTAAAAAATTCAGCAAAAAAACAAAAAAAAAAACTAGGGTAGTCTTGTATTTAGATGTGACATCATAAGTCACAATTAAAAATACAAAACATGTGAAGGAAATACTACTCAGCAAGAACACAGTAAATAATAAAATACTAGTCAACATTACTCAGCAAGAAGACAAGAACACAGTAAATAATAAAATTTAAAATATATGGTGCTTGAAATAATCTCTTTTGTGTAATCTATTTTTACAGTTTGATAAAAAGGGTAGAAAATAGAAATCTCATATAGGCAAAATTAAATGATACTACACCAACAAGAAGGTAAAAATAAAATTTCCATGATTTTTACCAAGAAGCAAAGATTAAAGGGTAAATTATATAATGCCCCTTATAGTTTGGGATGCTTAAAATTTTCTCTTTGATTTTAAAATACATCAATTAATAACCCTAAAATTAATAGACAGTTTCAATTTTCCCCTTTAGTGAGACACAAAAACATGAAATCAAGCAATCTATACTTGAAACTTATATAGGCTATACTTGAAACTGATATAGGCTTTAAAAGATCCATTACATGAAGACCAAAAATTATTTTTGGTTGAAAAAAAAAAAAAAAAAACTTACAAAATAATGGTTTCCTCATTAAACTTTGTTTATTTGTTAAGATTTTTATACCATTTTATAAACTTTATTGGTGCCAAAATATCACATGCGATTTTAGTGTCCAAATAGGTTCTAAGTATAGTTTACATAGTTTTTCGTTATTTTTAATTGAAGGAAACTTATGAATGGTCCAAATTGCAATAATTTTAAATTTATAGAGTTATAATTTCAGGTTTAATTTCAGACTAAGTAGATTCTAAGGCTTTTATGTAAATATCTCAAGAAAGAAATCTATCACAGAAATAGTTTGGGCTTGAACTTTTAACGTAAATGACGAACAGCTTTATGGCAATCACACATTTATGGCCCAGACCATAGAGTACAGAATGGGCCATCAAAAAAAAAAGTTAGACTACATTTGTCGTAAATCTGAGTAGGTAAGATTTTATTTTATATTATAAAATAAAAAAAATACAGAAACAAGACAAAAAATATAAAAATGAAATGATATTTAAAATTTCTTAACTGATCATTCATATAATACAGTTTTGATAGTGATATATTGCCTCCTCACAATGAAACTAAAAATTATTATTTATAGATTTTTAAAGACGATAACTTAATCGTGCAGCAAATATATGAGTGGTGGTATAAAGAAATGCTGTGGCGGCATTTGAAAGCAACAAACAATTTTGGCTGTTAGTTGACATTGTTGACTGAATAAAGAAATAAATTTGTCTTGGCACGGAAACCAACACCGCCAGGATATTTACAACATTTTATCATTTTTAGCCATATTTATGGGCTACGTAAAAGACAATGGAGACAAATGCACCTACTTAACAAAAAGCTTAAAATATAAGACTAGTGCCAACTCAATGTTGTATACATTAGAACGTGTGGGTTGAGATGCCCTTGAACATTACATGTTATGTTAATCATAAGCAATAGGACACAACATTTGCCATCTATATGAAGGAAAACGTCTTTGTGGTTCAAAGTTTGTGATTTGTCAATGTGTCATGGCTCCTTCAATACAAATTTGTGTAAACATATGCACATAGAGAGAGAGAGAGACACACACACTCCCTCTTTTAACTTCTTATTTATTTTTGGCTTATTGGGCATAACCATAGTGTTTAATCACGTTAGTGGATCCAGTAGTTGCTCCAAAAAATTCTTCAGGGTGCTCATTACAAAACTTAAATATAATAACATCACTAAAAAAAAAAAATGTAATTTTTTTAGGCTTATTTTGTTATTATGGGCTTAAACAAATGTTGTTATTTGGACTTATTTTGTTATTGTGAATGTTATTTGAGTTATTTTTTTATTATTTATTTTTTGTTATTTGGACTTTTTATTTGTGGGTATGGTGAATTGGGTTTATTAGATCAAGGTGTTCACAAATTATTTGAGGGTGTTCACAATTTTTATTTGAGGGTGTTTACAATTTTATTTAAGGAGAGAACATTTATATAAAAATAATTTTTTCCATTGATTTTTCAAAAAGTCAGGGTGTGCAGCTGCACACCCTGCCTTCAATGTAGAGCCGCCCCTGAGTGGATCAATGGACTCGTTTAGGGGGTTGGTTCAAATTTTCTTAGCTATAATTAATCTATTCTATTGGATTACTGCCAAATTTTCTTTGATATCTATTATCTAGTCATGAACTTATTTTTCCACGAAATGTCATGTAAGCTTCTCTGACCATTAGTGTTTGTTTGGAAAATTTTATTTTTATTAACTTATTGGGCTTAACAAATAAATTAGACAAAAGTAGGGATGTACCTAAAAAAAATATTTAAATAGTTGTATATAAGCCATAAAAAATAAATAAATAAAGAAGAAGAAGCTCCAGCTAAGAAGAATACAGAGATTAGAATTTGAATGGGCTGCCAATAATTCCATATATACATTTTTTCACATTAAAAGCCATCTTTCACGAAAAATAAAATAAATATACCAAATACCGTGTTGTGTGTGCTCTGCCCTATCCATTGCTTCAAAAATCTTCATTTAGTGTTCCAGGCACTAGTATACCTTTTAATGAGCATAACAAAAAGGTTGGAACAAAACTTTTTGTATCAAATTGTATCGAATTGGAGGCTCATGAGAACCTTATGTAATATCATATTTTATCAAAAAAAAGAAAAAGAAAAAGTGGCCACTTTTAATTTTGCATTCGCATAATTAAGCACTTTTTAGAATAATTCATCTATTTTGTTTTTTAGGCACATATCCAATGTTAGTCCCAAAAACAAAATCGTACAACTTAACAAGATTTGAACACACTACCTCACTCTCCATCTCACTCTTACTACTCATGCACTTGCACTTGACAGCAATTTCAGCTAGTACATTTCATTTAATCATCAATATGAAGACATAAATACTTTGGCAACAACAGTGGTTAGATGGGCTGCTAGGTGAAGATGCTCTGCTTGTTAGACACTTGATAGTTGATATGATAGCTGCACAAATAGTTTCTACAAACCACATAATGTGGCTTTAAAGGAGTGACTTAGAAACACCAGGCCCTCTGCTTGTTTGTCCAATCATTACAGCATGAACAGATTTCTCCAACTTACTTCTTTCATTTCCAGCTTCAAATAGAAATTATGTCAAAGCATTACTAACAACTATACTCAGCACTTGGTGGTAGGAAAGAAAAAAATGAAACTACTACATTTCTTTTGCTAGGAAAATGAAGTTGGTGCTTGGTACCACCTATTGATTTATCACACCCACTTTTCTGAGAGACAAATATGCTATAAGTCTATAACCTATAAGCATTATGAGCAATGCCACAACAGATAACCCTGGCTTGTCAAGCCCCACAGACTTGATTGTGGGAAAGTCCCTCACTAAACAAGTGAGATTTGAAGCACATTGATAAGTGTCATCAGCCTTGTATTGTGACCCCAACAACAGCTTGTTGGTGTAACGGCTAAGAGATATGTACTGAATCCAAGATATGAAAGGTTTCAAATTTTTAATAAAGTAGCCACTAAGTAGAATAAATGTAAGCAAGATTACTGAACCAGTTGTGGTCGCTGTCTTCGAATCCTTTACCAATGCACCAACTGCAAGCCCAAGGCCTTGTGCTACCACAACATGGAATAGAACAACAAATAAGGTTTGGAAGAAATTTATGGCTGTGGATTTGAGCCCTGCCATCCAATAGGTAATGATGACAAAGAGAGTTGGGAGGAAGAGCTCGATTGGAAGGTCAGTAATAGTCATTGCCATAAAGTAAGATGACAACCTATACATCCCAGAAGACCTTTCCTTTATAAGCATCCTGCGCTCACGAGGAAATATAGAGATAGCTTGGACAAGAGGTACCATTCCCCAGAATTGATTCCAGAAGAAAAGAAGTCCAACCTACACCAACAACACAAACAATTATCCATGTAGAAAGCCTTGTAAAGTAAAAGTTATGCATTCAAAACAGAAAGGGGAAAGAAAATGTGGCTGAGTACCCGGTCTCCTATGTTATCAGGACTTGATTGCCACCATAGAAGACCTACAAGGAAAGCAACAAACAATATTCGACCAACTCTGATGGCTGAGAAGGACTCTTGCCTCCTTTCTTTCACACCCCTTCTAAGCAACACAGAGAATTGCTGCCACCAAGTCGTGCTCCATCCGCCAGACTTCTTGTCTTTTGAAGCAATATAAAAATCATTGCCAGAATCCTGAAGCTTTGCCTTCACTTTGTGGGAAAGATTACTCTTATAAGCTGATACCAAAGCTTGTTTTACGCCTGCTCGGTCCTCCCGTGAATCACCAGAAGATATACCTGCACATCCATAGGATGGTTTCCTAGTAAGAGCAATTAACTGATAGCATGGACATGAAAACATACAAGACAATCATTAATCACAAATATCGCAGATAGTGCAGACTTGTTGAGTAAACAAGATGACATCAAAATCTATACTTTTTCAAATAAGCTTCAAGTTTCACTTCAAAATCATTGATAAATTATCCCAGTTAGTTTCATATCCAATGCATTTCCTGAATCCCATATTTATAATGATTCCAAGTTTATATAATATCAAATAAAGAAGAAAAGAACTAAAAGGTTGCCTGCAATGTCTAATATGTTATATAGGCATCTCTTACTTACCATTTGCAAGATCTAGCAGGAAATCTGAAGGATTCATATCTACAAATGGAGCATATCCCACACTGGCGAAGTAGTCCAAGACACATTCACCTTTCCCAAAATAGAGACTATTGCCTTCAGATAATAGTAACACCTTATAAAACATGTAAAATAGCCTACTAGAAGGCTGGTGTATGGTCATCACAATTGTCCTTCCACCTTTAGCCAACTCCCACAAAGTCATCACAATTCGCTTCGCCACGGTTGAATCCAAACCAGTAGTAGGCTCATCAAGAAACAATAGACTTGGATTTATAAGCAGTTCTTGTCCTATACTGACCCTCTTCCTTTCTCCTCCTGAAATTCCTCTCACAAATTTCCCTCCAATAATGGTGCTTTTGCACTTGGTTAGGCCAAGTTGATCAATCACAGCTTCAGCCTGTGAGACTTTGTCCTTCTTAGTGAGACTATTGGGTAACCGGAGGAGGGCAGTGAAGACCAGTGTTTCAGTGACAGTGAGATAAGGATAGAACATGTCATGTTGAGCTACAAATCCAGTGTTTCGCTTCATTGCTACGGATAAGGGTTTGTCATTGTAGGTTATACTTCCACTAGTAAGTCCACTAAGTCTCCCTCCCAAAGCAGATAGTAGAGTTGTTTTGCCACTGCCAGAAGGGCCTAATATGGCTAGCAATTCACCAGGTAACACAGTGCCAGTGTTGCCTTTTAAGATCAGTCTCTTTACAGACTTTGTTTTTCTTCTGAACCAACCTCCTCCTTTCTTAATTGTGATTGTGTGCACAACATCTTCAAACTGCAATAAATTAAGTGCATTAAAACATAATTTGCCAAACAGTAAATTTTAAATTGACTTTTATCATTGTATTTGTGCTTTTTGATTGATCATCACCAGCAAAGAGGTAGTACTATCTAAACTAGTCCAGCAGACTACAATAAAAATAAATGAAGAAATTAAAGACAGAATTGGCTGTAGTGTTTTTCTTAGAATGATGCAACAACTACAAGTTGCAAAGAGACCATAACAAGACCATTTCCGACTGGACTGTTTTGGTTTGTACATTAATAAGAGAATGAATGTAAATGAAAGAAGGAAATTTCCACATCAATGTAATTCATGTTTACTAAATTTCTTTAAATTGTCGATAGTCTTGTAGCTCAATGGTATTGCACCCAGTTCTCCTGTTGAAGAGAATTTGGGTTCAATCCCCTTATCCCACTTGTTGTAAGAACAAAAATGAAAAAAAAGAAAACCTTAAAACCCCATTTTTCACAATGCCAATATATCAGCTCTTGCATTTACTCCAAGAAGTATTGGTCTATAATTATACCAGACAATAAGCAAAAACCAAACTATGTAGATTATCCAGGAATTCTCTTTCAAATATATATATATATATATATATATTTCTTATTAACTGAATTAAAGGTAGATTATTATTCCTTTTTATTTGGCCTGCCATCAAGGTAATTTACACAGCATCATCAAATAGGAACATTTTTTTTTTTCATGTACATTTGAAGTAGCCAAAAAAAAAAAAAAAAAAACAATCATAGCGACCAAGATTCAATCCAAAAACATATTATTGACATGATGGGAAATGGTGAACAAAGACAAAGAGATGATAAACAAGGTTGTAGTACCTTCAAGGTAACAGGTAGATTTGCTTTCAAAAATGTGCCATTCACTTTTTTGTATGCTGACTCTGTATGGGCTTCCATGTTTTCCTTCTCAGTTTCCATGTTACCTTAGCTTTTGTATAGAACTCACTGACATTACAAAAACAAAACAAAGATCTTTCTCACGGTATCTCTCAAATCAAAATATATTTGGCGTGTTCTTAGTCCAGTTTCCTATGTTAGATAAACAACATAGCCGAAAGCTCATGCGAGAGATATAAGAGGGTGGTTTGGGCCGTTATGCATGAGAGTCCAAAATCTGCTGAGATTGTGGCTAAGTCAATAGGCGTGATCAGCAGTGGGTTCTGTTCACGTAATCTACTTGGCAGATAGCACCAAATCTATAATGAGAATGCTAGTATTGGTTTGGTGCATTTTAATATTAAAATTAATAAATGATTTAATGGAATGTTTATCATTACAATAATTTGGTTAAATAAGTGAGAAAAAAAAAATGGGAGTTTGTTGGATTAATGAGGTGTTAATGTCTTATTGGGAACACATATTTTGATAAAACAAAAACAAAATTACGTTGATAAAGAGAGAGGTTAAGCCTGTGTTTGGATCCTCTACTTAAAAGTGATTTCACGGATTTTTATACATAGAATGCATTCTGCAAAAAATCTGAGATGTTTGGTTGGGATTTTGGAAAATGCAAAATGCATTTTAGGCAGAATGCATTTTGCAAATTCTCATTTCTAGAGTAGAAGTCAGAATCCAAAATATTTTGGATTCTGATTCTAACTTCTACTTTTAATTTTTGCTAAAGTAAATAGGACCCACTTTCAACAATTTATTACTCGAACAACTCTTGTTTCCCTGTTTAATTTTTCTCTTTCTTTCTTTTATTTTCCTTCTCTTTCTTTTGTTCCCTACTTTTTCTCTTTTTTTGATGTGTTTCCTATTTTTTTTTTTTTTCTTTCTTTTATTTTTGAAAAAGTATTCTCATTTTCTCATTTTGCATCAAAGAACTAGGAATAATTTGGAATGATCGTTTGGAATGTTTTTTTCTTTGTTTGATGTAAACTTGTTATGATGTGCTTTTTCAGCACTTTATTTGTAATGTTTGAATTTTATGTCATATTATGTTTTTTCTTTATTTCCTTTTATTTTATTCGTAATGTTTGTAATGTTTGGATGTTATAAAAAAAAAAAAAAAAAAAAAAAAAAAAAAAAAAAAAAAAA
>BKZX01032936.1:0-14853 GCA_014362285.1 Fagus crenata
AAAGAAAAGACCTAACACCCTTTTTAGGTCGATTTTTCCGCCGGTGTCGACAGCTTGGCGACTCCATTGGGGACTTAGAGGGTTTAAGCCTATAGTCTTTCGGTGTTTTCTTTGCTAAGCATGTGTATATATTTGTTGGTATTCATTATTTGATTCATTCTTTATTTCATCTTGTATAGTGTTTTGATTTTAGCATGTCTATATTCTTGTATATAAACTACGAACATAGGATAGAGATTTATTTTATGCAACACATATTATATATTGTGCTTTGTACAAAAAAGTCTTTTCCCTTTTTGTTTTCAAAATCATGACATTTACACTCATTGGACTTTTGAGTCGAACCCGGACTCAGGTGGGGCTGGGCTGGTACAGGCTCCACCACGAACCCTTTTATATCTAAGACATGGAACACGAGAATCCACCCTTCTCCCTTCACACCCGTGGAGATCGAGGGGGGCGTGCAAGTGCTTCCCCGGTGATCCAATACCCTTTCGACTTCCTTCGGGAGGACGAAACGGGCATGATCATCGGCCCCTTTAGGAAACAGAATTCCAAGCTGTGTCATACCATGTTGCATATAGTAAGCTATAGTGTAGAAAACCTACATGTGAGGGCTCTGGTAAAAGCCAACCGAGTGAACATCCAACCTAAGATAGGATACCCAAAAATAGGATGTGTCTTTTCAAAATGAGTCAAGGGAAAAGCGTTGTGCTATTTTCCAGGTGGTGATAAAATAATTGGAGCCAAGCCAGGTTCTATCTATCTAAACCTTTGTTTGCATGTCATTGTTTGATAAAGGGATAGGATAACCACGTTGTCCATACCCGTTGCAAACCACTCAAACCCTAAGAGTTCCAAACTCTACATGGGATGTATAGAGTCGTATCGTATCCAACCAAAAGTACGACCCTCACATTAACCGACATCGGTTCCCTCCAAAAATTTTCAAAATGGAACCGAACGTCGAAAGGCTCGTCAAATTTTCAGTAATGTGAGAGTCTAACTTTTCGTTAGTACGTTCGTACCCGTCATGTACATAGTCTTGTCATCCAACCAAAAGTACGACCCTCACATTAACCGACATCGGTTCCCAAAAATCTTTCAAAAATGGAACCAAACGCCGAAAGGCTCGTCGAATTTCAGTAATGTGAGAATCTATCTTTTTGTTGATACGCATGTACATAGTCTTGTCATCCAACCAAAAGTACGATTATCACATCAACCGACGTTGGTTCCTCAAAAAAAAAAAATTTTTTTTTTAGAACCAAACGCCGAAAGGCTCGTCAAATTTTGGATGTGATGGTCTACCTTTTCGTTGATATGTATGTACCCATTGTGTATAGAGTCATGTCGTCCTCAACCAAAAGTACGACCCTCGCATTTACCGACATCGGTTCCCTCCAAAAACTTTCAAAAAAATGGAACCGCACGCCGAAAGGTTCGTCGGATTTCGATAATGCAAGAATCTATCTTTTCGTTAGTACGCCTGTAAACCCCAAGAGTTTCCAAACTCTATAAGGTCGTGTAGAGTCTCGTCATGTCTAACCAAGAGTATGACCCTCGCACTAACTGACATCGGTTCTCAAAAACCTTTCAAAATAGAACCGAACGCCGAAAGGCTCGTCAAATTTTGATAGTGTGAAAGCCCATCTCTTCGTTGACAAGTCCATACATGTGTCAACCCTAAAGAGTTCTTAACTCTACATAGGAATCTAGATACTTACCTGTTGTGCTGTCCGTCAACCAAGAATACGACCTTCACACCTATCGACACTGGTTCCCAAAAATATTTCAAAATGGAACCAAGCGCCGAAAGGCTTGTCGAATTTCCAATGGTGTGAAAGCCTATTTCTTTGTTGATAATACCACTATGTACATACACGAGTTCTCAACTCTATAGATGTCTATTCGTGTCATCCCGACCCTCATATTGATTGATGTTGGTCACCCAAAATTTCAAAATAAAGCCATGAGCCGAAGGGCTCGCCAATTTTTGGCAATCCAAATGGGGAAACCCGTCTGTTCATCCATACGTATTGCATACATGCATAGCATACATACGCATACATACTTAGCCATGGTTCACCCGCAAAGTAAGCCAAGGTCATACACTCAATTGTGAATTCAAAGTCTAACTTGACGTTGTTTACTCCTCTCTAGGTTGTATTCGCATTCACGATCAAATGGCTGGAGAGACAAGTGGACCCGGACCCAGCGAGCAAGAGATTCGGATGGTCGCTCTTGAACGAAAGTTCGATGAACTCCTCAGCTTTGTGCAACTAATAGCGAAGCGAAACACGGATGATGAGAACCAAAGGAAGGAAGATGACAAGGATACCAGCGAAGGAGAGCCAGAAGGACATTCCAACACCAACGCCACTCCACCAAGGCCTCCAACGCCGCCAAAGCCGGAGGGGAAAGACTCCCAGTTAGACAGCAAGATCGATAGTTTGGAGGAGAAGATCAGGCTCATACAGGGTTTGAACTCTTTCGGAAACACGGACTTCTCAAGCATGTCCTGGTTCCCCAACATGACGGTGCCACCCAAGTTCAAGGCCCCGGAGTTTGAGAAATACAACGGGAGAGGGGACCCCATGATCCATCTGCAAATGTACTGCCGGAAGATGGCACCCTACGCCGACAATGAGCCATTGCTGATTCAGACTTTTCAAGATACCCTGACAGGGAATGCAGCCGAATGGTACTCACAGTTGAAGAAGATCTCTCATTGGAAGGAGCTGGCAGATACCTTCCAAGCTCAATATGGGTTCAACTCCCAAATAGCTCCGGATCGGTTCGATCTGCAGAGGATGGAGAAGAAGAGCAATGAAACCTTCAGGGAGTATGCCCAAAGGTGGAGAGAGAAAGCAGCTCGAGCACGCCCGCCATTAGACGAAAGAGAGATGATCAAGATCTTTGTTGATACACTGAAGAACCCCTACTTCGATCGGATGATAGGGTTACAAATGCAGTTCTTTGTCGACCTGATACCGGTGGGAGAAAGGATCGAAGATGCCTTAAAGACAAAGAAGATAGTGGACATGACGGCTCTGATGGCATTAGTCGAACAGGCCGCCAAGAAAGCTCCGACAAAGAAGAAGGAAGGAGATGTGCAAATGATAGGGAGAAACAACGGAAGACCAAGGCAAGTCCTCCTGACTTTCACCATGCAACCGATACAACCTAGGCCTATTCAGGCGCCAGCTCCGACTCAAGCCCCAGCTCCAGTCCCGACACCCCAGGTGCCGGCAAGGCCGGTGGGAAACCAGCCTAATGACAACAGATGGCCCAGAAAAGAACTAAGACAATTCACGCCACTGCCCATGCCCCTGACGGAGTTATACCCCATCCTGATAGAGAAGAGCCTAATCTCACTTGTTGTCCCGAGACCTTACAGCGGCCCACAAAGAAGGGATTTCAACCCAAATTCAACCTGCGATTTCCACTTTGGAGAAGTGGGACACACTGTTGAAAATTGCAGCCAACTGAGACATCAGGTTCAAGATCTAATCGATCACGGAGTCCTGAAGTTTGAAGGACTGCCTAACATCACCACCAACCCTTTGCCCAATCACCCAGAAGGAGGTGTAAACATGGTCGAGATAGAAAAGATGGGCGAAGAACGCATCGCGTGGAGACGTCTCTTTTATACATTGGAGAAGCAGAAACACATCACCCCGTTAGATGCACCGCCAGGGCCATCAGCGGGGGATGCATGTGAATATCACTCAGGGGCTAGAGGGCACGGCCTAGAGTGTTGTGAAGAGTTCAGGAAGAAAGTCACTGATCTGATGGAGAACGGGATAGTGGGGAGAGAAGAAATACCATCAAAAGGAAGCCATCAACCAGATGACCCATCCGATTTTGACTGGTACGCGGAGATCAATCTGGATGACATCGTGGAAGATGAGATGGATCTCGATAACCTACAGTATGAAGGAGCTGACTGGGGATACTTCATGGAGGATGATACTGATGAATGGAGAGACATTGATTTCACCAAATTCTTCCAATTCCCGTGCTTGATAGTGCCACCTGGGTTTGTGACGCCAGAATTTGAGATATTTTACGAGAATGGGGATCCGGAGGTCCATTTGCAAAAGTACGGCGAGAAGATGGCCTTACATTTGGAGAATGAGCTTTTGATGATCTCGGTGTTTCCCGAGAGCCTGTCAAAACAAGCAGCTGCCTGGTTCTATCAGCTGAGGAACCTTACTGGCTGGGAAGATTTGGCAAGAGCCTTCTTGGAGCGATACCGCTTCAATCCCCATTCGATTCTAGAATACTTGGGTTTGAAGAAAGATGAAGAGCCCTACATCATCCCCGACCCAAGAGTAAATGAGGTGATCGTGGAGATCAAAGAAGAATCAGACATGTCGTCCATACCAACACTGACTGAGGGAGAGGAAGAAGAGAAAGCCAAGCCGCTGCCACCAGCCAAAAAGCCAGATAGCATCACCATTGCCGAAGAAGGAGAAGAGCCAATCAAGACACCACCACCAAGCAATATCATCACCACCACTATTGAAGAAGAATATGCTGGCCTTATGGTTGAAGGGTTGAGCATCCACACCATCACAGGAGAGGAGGATTCCACCACCACACCACCGACCCGCCACTGCCAACAGGGAGAAGAAGCCAAGACGTGGACCTGCGTGCCATTGCTACAGCGTGTCTCAAGTAGCAATGAATAAGCGGTATCCCAGCTATGGGTAACTCGGTTTTGAGTCTACCAATAGCTCGGGAATTTTTGTATCGAACAATTTCGGGTTTCTATGTTTATTTTATGATTTCAAGATATCATGCCACAATTATAATCATTTCATCATTGTAATATTTTCATTTCCATATTTCAAATGATATGTCACGTGTTTATTCCATGAATTTCTTTATCTCAAATACTCCAATGCGCATTAAATAAATCCAACATGCCATCGTACAAAACGAATTGCTTCCCGTTTTAATTTTCTTACCGTTTTTCCGTTCGCCATCCTTTCCAGGATTACGTGCAAAACCTCAAACGATCCCCACGTCTCCGAAATTGACAACAAAACGAATTGCTCATTGGATAACATGGATAATTCCGACGAAGAAATCGAATTGCCAAATGACATCCTTGAGGCATTAGATAGACAAGACGAGGGGTCCAAACCCAACATAGAGGAGTTGGAGATCATAAATCTGGCTGATGAAGGTGAAGAACCGAGAGAGGTCAAGATTGGAACCCGCTGCACCACAGAGCAAAAGGAGGCACTCATCGCACTGTTGAGAGAATTCCACGAGATTTTCGCCTGGTCTTACCAAGACATGCCAGGCTTAGACACAGACATAGTGGTCCACAAGATTCCTTTGAAGCCAGAATGCAAGCCCGTGAAACAAGCACTGCGCCGAATGAAGCCTGAAGTTATTTTGAAGATCAAGGAGGAAGTGGAAAAACAACTGAAGGCAGGATTCCTGAGCATAGTAACCTATTCGGACTGGGTAGCCAATATAGTCCCAGTGCCGAAAAAGGACGGAAAAGTTAGAATGTGCGTGGACTATCGAGATCTGAACCGAGCCAACCCAAAGGACAATTTTCCTCTACCTCACATTGACACCCTAGTCGACAATATAGCAACGAATGCCGTGTTCTCATTCATGGACGGATTCTCAGGGTATAATCAGATCAAGATGGCCGAAGAAGACAAGTCCAAGACTGCTTTTGTCACACATTGGGGAACCTTTGTGTATGATGTCATGCCTTTCGGTTTGAAGAACGCAGGAGCCACTTATCAGCGAGCCATGGTCACCCTCTTCCACGACATGATTCACCATGAGATAGAGGTTTACGTAGATGACATGATTGCTAAGTCTCGTACCGCACAAGATCATCTCACAGACCTACGCAAGCTGTTCTAGCGACTAAAGAAGTATCAGCTCAGATTGAACCCAAACAAGTGTGCCTTTGGCGTCACATCCGGGAAGTTACTGGGTTTCATCGTCAGTAGCAGAGGAATTGAGATTGATCCTGCAAAGGTTCAAGCCATACGAAGCATGCCCGCGCCAAAGACAGAGAAAGAGATCCGAAGCTTCTTAGGAAGAATCAACTACATAGCTCGCTTTATTACGCAGCTTACTGCGACCTGCGAGCCTCTGTTCAAGTTGTTGAGAAAAGATGTGAAGATAAAGTGGACTGAAGACTGCCAGAGAGCCTTTGACAAGATCAAGGAGTATCTGCTCAATCCGCCCATCCTGGTTCCGCCAACTCCAGGCCGTCCCCTCATTCTATACCTCACAGTCCAAGAAGCATCCATGGGCTGCATGTTGGGACAACAAGACGAGACCGGGAAGAAAGAGCAAGCAATCTACTATCTTAGCAAGAAGTTCACGGAGCCAGAGACCCGCTACTTGTTGGTTGAGAAGACGTGCTGTGCACTGGCTTGGGCCTCCAAAAAGTTGAGACAGTACATGCTCTACTACACCACTTGGTTGGTATCCCGGATGGACCCGATCAAGTACATCTTTGAAAAGCCTGCTTTGACTGGGAAGATTGCACGATGGCAAGTGCTCCTATCTGAGTTCGACATCTTATTTGTGGCCCGGAAAGCGATCAAGGGACAGGCTATAGCCGATTACCTAGCAGATTACCCGTCTGAGCAGTTAGAGTTAATGGACTCAGAATTCCCAGACGAAGACGTAATGACAGTTGACGAAGACAATCACGGCAGGTGGAAGCTTTACTTTGATGGAGCAGCGAACGCTGTCGGAATTGGGATTGGTGCGGTCTTGGTATCGCCAAAAGGACAACAAACCCCTATCGCTGTTAAACTGGGATTTGATTGCACCAACAACATGACTGAGTACGAGGCATGCATCGTCGGTCTGCAAGCGGCTTTAGAATTCGGTGCTTATGAACTGGAAGTCTTCGGAGACTCTCTACTAATAGTGTCACAAACTAATGGAGAATGGCAGGCCCGGGATCCCAAGCTCATCCCATATCAACGATACATCATCCGGTTACTCCCAAAGTTCAAGTACATCACCTTCACATACACCCCAAGAGCTCACAATCACTTTGCTGATGCGCTCGCTACACTGGCAAGCCTAATCAAGCTAGTAGAAGGAGATGATGTGCGACCATTACGGATTGAGACTCGAGATATCCCAGCGTACTGTGTGTGCGTGGAAGAATGCATGAACGTCGAGGCAGAGATAGACAATAAGCCTTGGTATTACGATATCAGGCGCTTCATCCAAGACAGAGAGTATCCACCACGGGCGACCGAAAACGAGAAGAAGTACATCAGAAGAATGGCCTTCCAGTTCTTTTTTAGCGGAGAGATCCTGTACAAACGAACTCATGATGCCACCCTCTTGCGATGTGTAGATGCAGAGGAAGCCAATCGGTTGATCCAAGAGATGCACGCGGGATTGATGGGACCCATGCCAACGGACCCTTCCTGGCCCGGAAGGTTATGAGAGTTGGCTACTACTGGTTGACAATGGAAAGGGACTGCATCAGACATGTCCAGACGTGCCATAAATGCCAGATGTATCAGAATAGCAAGAACGCACCTCCCCAGTATCTTCACACTATGGCCTCGCCATGGCCGTTCTCAGCTTGGGGGATGGATGTGATTGGTGCAATTACCCCAAAGGCGTCTAACGGGCATGAATTCATACTGGTGGCCATAGACTACTTTACCAAGTGGGTGGAGGCGTGTTCCTTCAAGAATGTTACTCAAGTCGCGGTCACCCGGTTTGTGAAGAACAACATTATCTGTCGTTACGGAATGCCAAAAATGCTCATCACCGACAATGCTTCCAATCTGAACAACCGCATGATGGACCAGCTATGCCAGCAGTTCAAGATCCAGCATCATAACTCTGCGCCATACCGCCCAAAGATGAACAGAGTCATAGAAGCTGCCAACAAAAACGTGAAGAAGATTCTGAGCAAGATGACTGAGACATACAAAGATTGGCACGAGCACCTGCCTTATGCTTTGTGCGCCTACCGAACATCAGTGAGGACATCTGTTGGAGCTACTCCCTACTCCCTGTTATATGGGATGGAAGCAGTACTGCCAGTCGAAGTAGAGATCCCTTCCTTAAGAATCCTATCGCAAACTCAGCTGGAAGAAGCTGAATGGGCCCAAGCACGGTACGAGCAGCTGAACTTCATAGATGAGAAGAGATTGGCGGCACTATGTCACGGACAGCTCTACCAGAGACGGATCGAAAGAGCTTACAACAAGAAGGCTCGACCTCGCACTTTCCAACCCGGAGATCTCGTTCTGAAGAAGAGGAATATGGCCTTATCAGATCCACGAGGGAAGTTTGCACTATCATATGAGGGTCCATACGTAGTAAAGAAAGCCTTCTCTGGAGGAGAAATTATTCTGGCTGATATGGATGGCGAAGAGTTCCAGTCACCTGTCAATTCTGATTCTGTAATCAAATACCATGTATAACGTTAGTCAATTTAATCAAAGGGGAATATTCATCGAAGTTCCAACTTGTTATTTTGATAATTTTGAAGAAGGCCCGGGAAGCAACGAAAATCCGTAAGGACGTTGCCCTCGGATGGAAATTACCACGGGTATGGTGAAAACCTTGGAAGAGGCGCCATAGGCAAAAGTAACGTGGAAAGCTGGACTTGGCGTAAGCTGGGGGTAATATATGGCTAAAAAAAAAAAAAAAAAAACGGGACTGGAAACAAGGCAGGTATCGAATCAGTGCAAGACTAGTGATCAGGGTTGTTATGCGGTGAAGAGATTTTAGACGAAAGAACGACCTATGTTATCCTTTGAGCAGTACGGTTCGTTCGATATAAAGAGAATGTTTGGGGATCAAGAGGTGGAGCACAAGTGTATCCTTCTAAACACCAGCTTCAAAATGACATATCATTAAATCCTCGCAACCATTCATACCATGCTTATCCCTTTCAAATTTGTAAATTCTTATGTTCATCTCCACAACAATATTCGATTTGTACCATCGATTCATAAAAAGCTAAACTTTGCTAATTTCACAAATTCTTATACAAACAAAGGTTCTCATATAGATATTCATAGACAAAATACGTGCTTCCATTCATTCATAGCTCATAAACGCATACATTTGATTTTTCATGATGTCTTGAAAGCATGTCTAAATATATCGACTTAGAAGTTAAAAATGGGAGCCATGCATGATCCAACTCGGATTTATGAATGACCCACCATTTAAATACAAAAACTACTGACTACTCACTGCTACATGAAGTATGCTATCTAATGACCAAGACGTATGCAGGTCTCTCTGCAGAATCTCCCCAAGGCAGTGGAAAGGGCCGGATCCCCCTCATCATGCTCCTCCAAGACGGCTCGAGCCCTGGCACCCAAGGAATCCATCACCTGAGTAATCTGATGAAGAGCTGTGACCACGGGGAAACCCTCCTAGTTGAGCCAAGAAGCATTAGACTTAAGAGCGTCATGCACCAAGTCCAACTCAGTCTGCAAGACTCCGTTGTCACCCTGGAGAACGCTTATCTGAACCCTCATGGCCCCCATGGAAGTACGCGCAGACGTGAGCGCCTCCTCACTCGCATCTAGCGCTCGGCGGAGGGCTACAATGTCCTGAGGACGACCTGTGACAGGATCAACCAAGGCCTAGGTATATGAACGAAGAGAATCAAGCTCATCCTGGACCCGAGTCCTCTCCGCCTGCTCAGTCTCCAGCTGCTCCCGAGTCTCGGCCAAGGTCTCCCCCAGCTGATCCTTAGCATCCTCAGAAATCTCGAGCTGCTCTCTGATGAATTCATTCATCGTACGAAGAGTAGAGATGTTCCCTCTCTGAGCCTCCAAGTCGCGGCGAAGGTTCGCCACCGCCACACTGTTGTGATGCAAGGTACTCCGCAGAGACTCTACACGAGCCGCAGACTCCTCTCTCTCAGACGCCCTGGCAAGGCGTAGTGATAACAGCTCTGTTTGAGTCTTCTCAAGCTCTCGCTCCAAAACAGTAACTCTCTCAGGCTGACCAGTGGAGGCGGAAACCCGAAGAGAGCGAGACACCAAAGAATATGATGCACCTGGCCGTACAGTAGGCCTGAGAGTAAAAAAGGGAGTCCACTTCTCTCTCCACTCGACAAAGTCAGAGGCGACAGAGCTATCTCCAGGCGAACCCTCCTCGATAAGGACTACCTCCGAAAGGCGGCCTTCCCAGATAACCTCGATCCTGGAAAGGAGTCTCCACATATCCTCACTAGGAATGTAGTCAAAAGTCACCGCATCCAAGTCACCAAGACGAGGCAGGTACTGAACACCGCCAAACTGACGAAGAGCAAGGCTGGGATAGTAGCCCGTACAACCCCACACCCCAGGAAGAGGCACTCCATCGAAGAGGGCACAATGAGTCCAAGGCCTCCACACTGCTGGCCCCCAAGTGACCTTCCAAGACCATTCACCCAAGGGCAAATCAAGGAGGTATAATGCCCAGTCACGACTATCGCCAGTGAAGGGAAGTGCTATCTTGACGGTCTGGCTCACCGTATGCCTCTCAAAGTGATAAGGAGTCTGGAGGCGGTAGAAATGCCGCAGGTGACTGCAGAACCAGAGCTGGAGGAGCTGAGTACAGAACATCGGAACCCCCTCTCCCTATCTCCTGCAGTAAGACAAAGACCGCACGGTCTCGCATAAGATGGCAGGGACGATAGACCTGCCCTCACTAAACACCAGGGGGATGACACCCAAGTCTATCCTACCAGCAGAAGTAGGAAAAAGAAAAATACCTGCGAAAGCAATCTTGAAGGCGTTGATTCGGAATTTCTTCCATCCCTTCTTGCCCGCAATGAAGTCCCTAGCAAGCTTCACTGGAAAGTCACTCCAAGAGAAGTACTTCGTCAGCAAATCCAGAGAAATGTTGGCTTTCCGCCAAGTTTCCTCAGGTCGGGTGATCTCAGGACGTAGAATGCAGTGGTCAAACCCAAGTATTTCTCCAAGCATCGGTTGGACCGAGGGCCCTGAATGGGTATGACCGGAGTCTCGCTGAAGGGGCTGTCTAGCTGAAGAAGCTCAGCATACTCCTCCAAGGTAGGAACAAGATCCACCTCCCCAATGGAAAAGCAACAATGGGTCGGGTCCCAGAAAGAAGAAAGAGCCTCGAGCAAGCCACGATCAACTCGTAGCCGCATGAAAGGGGGAAACTTACCAAAGATCCCCACGATGTCGGCATGGTCATCCTCTCCAAGAAGAGTCCACCAATGTCTCATCTGCTCAACGCAGAAATCATGAAAATGAAGCGTCACTAAGGAGTCGGGATCGTTACTGGAGGAGGCCATGGACCCAAGAGACTCAAAAACGGGAAAAATGGAAAGTTTTTAGTGAAGAAGGGAGAGAAAAACTCGAGAAATGGTTGCTGGTTCGAAGAAGGAGCGTGGCTTAAATAGACGGGAACTGGCGCGTGATGATCACGCGCCGCACGTGATGATCACGCGCCAGTCCCGTTGAGAATCCTAACGGCTCTTTTTCCCATACCACGCGGATTTGACCCTTTCCACTCACTCCCAGAGACCCGTTTTGCACTATATGAAGGCCATTTTGCAAGAAATCACCTATGGGAAAATCTAGGGTAGTCCAGTGATCGAAGATTTCGGCCCGACAACCGGGGATCGACCCGAAACCCTAAAATCAACCCGGAGGTCAAAGATTGAGGCTGAGACCATCTTGTAAGGAGGCGTTCGATAAGACGTGATCAGGATCGATCTCCCGCCAGCAGGGTGGCCCAAGAGCCGAGAACCGGGACTTGAAGGTCAAGAACCGGCCCCGAAACCCTAGCTCGACTCGGAAGTCGAGAAGTACGAAGATAACCCGAAATGTCGCACAGGCGAATCCCATGATACACTGGGGCAAAATTTTTCAAAAAGTTTTTGAAAAATTTCGAAAGGAAGTAGCCCAGCCCTCAAAAAGCTATCACAGTCCGGTGCAGAAAGAAACACGGAACTCCGCATCAGCATGCATTGTTCCACACTGGGGCAAAATTTTTCTATCTTCAAGAAGCTAGAAAAATTTATTCGACACTACGTACTGGGGCAAATTTTTCCATTTTTGTCGGAGAAAAATTGGAAAAAATTCGAGGAGTCATCCAAATGGGCCTCATGAAGGAGTAAGTCCCAAAAAGTGCTGAAATGGGCCTCATAAGGGAGTAAGACCCAAAATCTGTCGAAATGGGCCTCGTGGAGGAGTAAGTCCCAAAAATTGCTGAAGTGGGCCTCGTGGAAGAATAAGCCCCAATAATGACGAAAATGGGCCCCAATGAGAGGTAAGCCCTGATATTTGATGAACCAGGCCTCGCGGAGGATCGAGACCCGGTACCCATACACATAGCCATACCCATAAACACATATCCATATACATAACCATATCCAAAAACACATCCATACATCTAGAAATACGTCCATACAAACCCATAAACCGATATCCATAAACACATATCCACAAACACATAGCCATAAATACATAACCATAAAAGAAAACCAGAACCATCCATAAACCACAAATATCATATATACAATAGTCAATGTCTGTACATCCCATATGAACACAGAATGTCTGGCCAGAATACAAGGCCCCAAAAGAAGACAAAAATAAACAGAAAATACATCATGTGGAAGGAGGGTCGTCAAAGAACCAGTCTCGAGTAACAGGATCTGGAGGTGACGGAAAAGAAGTCTGACCAAAACTAGATGGGCCAGCTCCTGTGACAGGAGTAATACCCATACCCTGAAGCTACTCCTCTAATCTCCGTACGGCGACATCAAGGCGGGCCACCTCCGCATCTCGAGAATCCAAGTCCCTCTGACTCTGGGTCAGGGCCCCCTGCACCCGGGTCAGCTCTCCCTGCACCTGCGTCAGCTCCGCCTGCACACGGGCTGTCTCCTCCTGTGCCCGGTTCATATCAGCTACATGACGATCCTCACTGACCGACAGCTCGAGCTGAAGACGCAATATCTCGGTCTGAAGCCACTCAAACTCTCCAGAAGACTGAAAAAGATGACTGTCCATAGCCGATCTGCCCATAACCCGGCCGCCCTCGACCTCATGGAGGGACATCAGAGACCCCAAGGAGACCTGCTCAAACCACTCTCGGTATGGCACGTCGGCCTGAATCAGACCTGGATAAGCCTCAACACCCGCCACAAAAGAATCACTCGGGGCACGTGGGATGTAACCCTCAATGGTCATCAGCTGAGGAGGATCCACGGGGACAAAGGCCTCACCGCCCAGCTGCCGCAAAGACCTCTCGCCCATCAAAAGCTCCCAGGACCTCGGAGATCGGATCCATATCTGCAGACGAGATAGCTCCATAGCCCTGAACACCTCAGGACGCTCAAGCAGGAATGTGGAGTAAGGCTGAAAGACAATATTAGCGTCCCTAATACAGTCCACTGTCGTACGACACTCCATAAGCGTGCGGGTGGTCAGTCGCTGGATCTAAGCCGAGTCCCATCGCCTGGCAAGCGGAAATGCGGAATCAGGAGCCGCTGGAAGCCTGCTGGGAGCAAATACTGCGAAATGCTCGAATACCCAGTAGAGTGTGAACTGCCAGAAGCCGAGGAAACTGGCAGTCTCTCGACGGGAGAAGCGACGCAAGCCTCGGACGTAAAACCCATACGTCAGTGCTCCCTAGTCATAATCCCTCAGGTTATCAATATGCCGGAACATGCCAACAATGGGTGTGGGAATGGTCGACTTGTCATTCCCCAGAAAACAGCTAAATATGAAGTAGGCAGTCCACTGGCGGTATCGCAGCTCTGTCGGAGGCTCCTCCATCTCCCTCACCAGGAGATCCCTCAGATAACTGATCTTCAGATAGAAAAGCTTCTTGCCCACAATGGCAGCCGGATCATCGATGCCTAGGATCTCCAGGGCCTCAAAATCGGACACAGGATCGCTGGGAGGAGTCCTACCCCCAAAGCGAATGCCCAGAATGGCACTCCAATCGACAGGGAGCACCCCCATCTCGCAGGTGCTAAGATGGATAGTCCCCGTGTGATGGAAGAACCTCTCCACCCAGCACCTCACCAAGGGGTGCCGCACATGGACGTAGCGAATGCTAAGGAAGGGACCAAAGCCCAGCTCCACTAAAAAATCTCTGTACGCTGAATGAGCCATCTCCAGAAGCTGACAGAACTCGGACCACCCACCCCGGCCAATGCTCTCAGGAGGATCCTACACAAAGTTAGAAAGAAAAGCATCAGTACGAAGGAACGCGAAAAGGCAAGACAGAGAAGAGCATCAAATACCTCGCAACGACGAACTGAAGATGATGGATGGTCATGGAGGCCCGTCAAGAGTCGTGTATCCGCCACCGGAGTAGTGACAGTGTGGCGCGGTCGAATGCCACCTTGGGGAGGATACCTGAACCCCGGTGCGACATAATCCTCCGGTATGGGATCCGCGAAAAGAGGAGGGCGGTCGGATCTCCGCCTCTTCGATCTGGCAAGAGGAGCAGCCGCCGGCGCCGCAGCAGGCTGACGAGGCGCACCAGAGGGCCTAGCGCTACGGCCAATAGTAATACCAGGCCAGGAAGAAGGCCGAGCAGTACTAGAAGCCAAGCCAGCAGCCTCGGCATCAAACTCTGTCTGCCGGTCCCTGGCAATAGATGCATCAACATAAGTACGTACGTCCTCCATGGCGTCGTACTCGTCGTCAGTATCAGGAGGACTATCAGGCTCGTAAAGCACAGCCTTGCCCTTGGCAAGACGATCAGACCGGCGCGGGCCCCCGCTACCACTACCTCGATCAGACATCTGCAAAGAGCACAACAAGACAACCCAAGAGTCAGAAAAACCAGGTATATCTCATTTTCAAAAGATATAGGAAATATATA
>BKZX01032938.1:1335-15493 GCA_014362285.1 Fagus crenata
AAGTTTATTTGGAGATTCTTAATCTTTCTATATGAATTAAATTAAGTTGTGACTCCATATAAATCCCTTAAGTTATGGGATATAGCCATAATCGAATCTCCACCTGCCGCTATCGAGGTATCCTAAAAATCTTGATCCCCCTCAAATCATGATTCTCACACCTGCATGCAAGAGCCCTTGAAGTTAAAATTCCCATCTTTCAGACAAGCTATAACATTCAAACAGTTGAATATATTATAGTTGATAAATCATAACATAATATTTGTTAACTAATTAATGCAAGACAAAATGTAACCCAAAATCAAAACAAGATACAAATGATTACCTATTTTGACCACAATTGAAATTACTTTAGATTCATCTTTTACATTTTACATTGTTTGATAAAGGAATAACGTTGGAGGTACATCAAAGTCAAACAATCAAATGACCTTTATGAGAGGTATTTCAGCCCTTAGACAAGAAGTCAAGAACCAACATGTGACCAAAAGCTTCAACTATCCATAACTATGGCGTGAATATTGCTAAACTTCCATTTGTCAAAAGAGGAAATTGTCACCATGCCCCTTTTCCTCATTAAGTCATGTCAACCCCAAATATATATATATATATATATATTTGAATAAAACAATAGAAATTTATTAATATTATAAAACTAAGATTACAACAACTATGACAACAGGTATATAAATCCAGTTACGGAATAGAAAAACACAAACAAGAACAAGAAAAATATGGTACAATCGTACAGAAAAAAGTAAAAAACCACAGAACTTAGAACAGACAAAAGAAAACAGACTAGACACAATAGCTGAAGCGGCAACTGGTAGTATCAATGCCAAATACATGGTAAAAAATCTCTCCCTTTAGTGAAATGCCTCAACCAAGTTAAAAGTAAGGTCCTTCCTATAATATAAGTATGTTGTGATCCTCTGCCCTTTGCAATTGCCATGTGATGGTCTTTATGCCTTTTATTAAAAATCTTCAAGGATCAAATCCAAGTAATGGACAACATAAAGAGTTCAAAACAATGAGTTACTCTTTTGCATTGACATTTCTAATTTGTAGTTGGCTGTCAGTGACCACTTGTACAACACTCTCCTCTCCAACCTTCTCCATAACTCTTTTCTTTTCTTTTTTATTATTTGTAAGTTGTAATGCTTTAATAAAATCGTTTCCTTGTATTTGTTTTGCTTTATTTTATATATTTTCTCTCCATATGTTTGTTGATTTTGATTGCTTTTAGATGCTGAGAAACCAGAGAGGAAACCAAACACACCAATCACACCAAACTGAGGATTTCTGGGTCACTGGGTCAGTATGGTGAAATTATTTGGGAATATCAATCAGTGTCGATTGTCAAATGGCAAAGAATTCAGCTCGGTGCCAAAATCCCCTTGGTGGTTGGGGGTAGTTGTGGGAGAAGTTGAAGAAAAGAAAAATAAAAAAAAAATATACTATTGTGAACCCAAAATGAATTTTTTGCATTTTGTTTATTTATTTATTTTTGAGCATAAGATTTTTTTTTTTTGTTTTTGTTTTTTTTTTTTTTTATATTAAATGGTATAAAAACTAAGATTACAACAATATTTCAAATCCAGCCACCACAGAAAAACACAAAAACAAATACAGTACATAATAAACTACAAAAATAGAACAAAACAAAAAGAAAACAACTAAACACAAGTTAGAGCATCAACCTGCAGATCCATGAAACAGCAATCCAAATTGTAAACCTTTTTTTATTTTTTATTTAAAAAAAGAAAAAAGAAAAAGAAAATTGGGCTTTCCGCTTGTCTCCAAAATAGATTTTCAAACTTAGTTTTAAGAGAATCCAATACCTTCTAACCAAAGTGGCAAAGTCAGTAGCTCATCCAATTAGTTTAATGGTTCAAAAAATTCTTATTATTCTTGATATCCTACTAGTACTGACTTATTAATTAAATATTCTTGATATCCTTTTAGGTACGATATCTATGGAGAACCACATTTATGGGAGTGGCTTTGAAATGCTGTCACGTATTTAAAAATGGTATAAAACTAGACACGTATCAATATCTCAACGGATTCGGATCACTGAACCTAAGCTTTTCCCCGAATCTAATTATACACTATCGAAGCAGTCAAAGCCGACCAGACTCATAACTGCGTGTCACAATTATGCATTTACAGCAAATTTGGTCCACCATTGCTTTTTGACTCTCGGGGACGGTTAGTTAGTTGAGAATTCGACTTTGTTTCGTTATCTGCCGACTGCCGACCTTTAAATCACTGGACATCGTGCTCGTTGGATAGCATCTTGCCACGATTCCGCCTGCTTTTGAGCAAATATTATTGGTAATTGATATGATATTTCCGCACTTAATTTTAGTGCGGTAATATAAAAAATGATAGTGAAATTTTATTCCATTTTTTATATTTTCGCACCATTCATTTCCTCTCTTTTTTAATTTTTTTTTTTCTTTCAACAATTTGTTTTTGGAAACTCTAAAAAGATATTAAAAAAAAACTTCTATAATATTTTTTCTTTCAACAATATTATTAGAAGTTTTTTTTTTTGGTAAATTACACTAGTACCCCAAGTTTATAATGAAATTATTCTTGACATATCCTATTTTTGTGAAAAACACTGTGTCTCTAATATGATCAAGATAATTGCTATTCCGTTCCAAAATAATTCATACTCTGATCATTTTTGGAGTAGAGTGTGAATCATTATGAGAATTTTTTAGCGGAATGTCATTAATTGAAAATAAAGTGTAATAAGTTTAGTTTCATCAATCATCGGATCGGGGGTTTCAGTGTAATTTTATCCTTTTTTTATTTTTTTTATTTTTTATAATTGGATAGTTTTTGAAAAATATCAAGAGATATCAATTAGTTTAACAATAAGTTTAAATATAACTTGATCATGAACATCTATCATTAAATAAGAACTTATTTACATCATTTTCATCTAAATAAATAAAGTATTTTAAGGTCAAATGGTAGAAACACCACTTGGGTTGGGTCAATTGGTAGTATTTTCAATTTAGTGATATTGATCCTGCCCTCTTTGTAGGGTTTTGGGCCGTGACGAATGTCACTTTTATTACCCTTTATGTAAGGTTTTGTCTCCCTCTTTATAGGGTTGTGGGCCTTATTGTATAATCTTTTATTATTTAATAAAGCCTTATTTTTAATTATCAAAAAAAAAAATTTAGTGATATTGATCCATTTGTTATCTTGTAAATAACAAAATTGACTTTTTGTGCTATTTTCTATCAATTGTAATTGATGAAAACTGGACACATGCACGACACTAACTTATTGTCAAAGGTTTTTTATGATAAAATAATCATGTGCATGTAAGTGACTAGTTTTCATCAATAGCAATTGATTAAAAAAATAACATAGAATAATCAATTTTGTCATTACAAATAGCTTAGGGATCAATCATACAAAATTGAACAAATCCCAAAGGGTGTTTTTGCAATTTGAATTTTAATGTGATAAGATCTAACTATTCATTTCACCATGAGTGAATATCATTTTAAACCTACAGCATGTAGTTAAACCACAATCTCTATAGTATTTTGATTAGATTTACATTGTCCTTTATGCAGATGTCTTAAATTCATGGATTACTAATATCGAATGGAATAAAGGTTCTAATCATAGCTTTTGAAATAATTAAAAAAAACCAATCTTGAATAGTAAAAGTGCTCTATATTCTTAGTACTATCATTTTAGGGGTTGAAAAAAAGGGAAAACAGGAATTTTGAGTTGAGATAGAATTTTAAGAATGGCCCCTCACCAACGTGGGAGGAAATATTTTAGCTGAGATCCATCAATCAAGTGGCCAGCGGATCAACTTATTTGTTTATTAAGGTATCATCGTCAACTAGAAACTTCCATGATTTACCGTACAAAATCAGGCGACAAAAAAGTGCATAAAACTTAAAGAGAAAGTAAAGTGCGTTTGCTTCACTAAGAAGAAATGATACTGTAACATGCAAATTATTAACAAATAGAAGATCATATAATTTTGGTTGTATAGTATAATATTATGTTTATATAACAACCTGAATTAAAATGTATTCATGTTGGACTTTTTTTTATTGAAAAACATTAAAGCTATTATCAATTTTATTATAAAATTTTTACGAATCGACTTGATAATGAATATGATTAATATCACATCAATAACATAATGAATATATTATTTAATTACTTTTTTTGTATTGTATTTAAAAGTTGACAATGTGGGACTCACATTTATGTGATAGGACCCACCATTCATGTAAGAGGGGGACTACGTATTTATTTGTAGTCCTGAAATACTGGATAATCACTCCTTGTTAAAGGGGAAGTTCTTTTTATGTAATTAAATTAAAATGAAAAACATATGCCATTTTTTCTTCTCTCTCACAATGTTGCTATAGATCGATGAAAATGTCTCATTTTTATTTTATTTTAAAAAACATAGAAAAATAGATTTACAATTCTATGATTTCATTTTAAGAGATTACAATTAAAATGAAAATAAAACCTATGCTTTATATAAAACCGAATTATTGGTAGAACAGTTTCATGAAAATGTCGATGATGTGACAATGCAACCTAGTAAAGACTTTTCTAGAAATTTTTATTTCTTATATATAGTAGATCAAGTCATTTCTTCAATTCAAAATATGTTTGAACCATTTCAAATATATAAAGATATTTTTCAATTTTTTATTTAATTTCAAAAAAATTAAAGTCACTAGATAATGATAGTTTTATAAAAAGATTGCTTTCTCAAATGTTTCATCAAACATGATATTGATGGTTTAGATTTATTTTCAAAATTAAAAGTATTATAAGAAGGTCTACATATAAAAGAAAATATCTCAATCAACGTACTAAATTATATAAAAATACTAGATTCTTTTTTAAATGCACGTATCACTTATAGAATTTTTACTAATATTAATTCTTGTCACAATAGCTTTTGTGAAAAATAAGTTTTTTTTTTATTTTTTATATAATTTTTTTTTAACTAAAATCTACTATATTATAAGAAAGATTAAATGAATTATTAATCATACTATTAATTGAAAATGAGATGTTAATAAAACTTAAATACGAATAATTTTACACCTAAAAAAGCAAGAAATAAATACTATATTTGATTCAACATGGCACATGTTCGACACAGCGTAAGATGCTGGCAATGTATGGTGTAGAAACAGCTACGTATAGAGTGTGACACAGGACCACAGTACGTACATATAATTGACAAGCAAAGAATAGCTGAGCTACCCCGAGTGATAAGGAAGAGTACTACTAGAGCTTAATGCCTTAGTTTTAAGTAGATATCGAAGTGTAGATGTAGATCCCTTCAACTTTCAAGGTTATAGAGCTCTCTACATATTCTTGAACACTTATTTTACGTAGTTGCTAATATGTATGAACCTTGGTTGTATAATATATTAACTCTGGTCCAATCTCAAGGTATCTCATAGATTTATAGATATATGAACCTTGGTTGTGTAAGGATAAGATTTGATTACAAACCGATTTATAATCAATTTATTATAAGCTATTACGTGACAGCTTATAAGACCATTTACATATATTATTTAAAGAAGTTATATGACTTATTAAATAAGTCATATAACTAAAATACACATAAATAATCTTATTAATTGTCATGAGTTATAATAAGATGGTTATAATCTGATTTTCTAACCAAACTCTTTCCGTTGTATAATATATTAATATGTAATTGCCAGCTGATAATGATCACAACAAAAATAGGAGCTATACACGATTTCATTACTTTGCGTTAAGACAATGACATTATAATGGAAAATGACAAGACCTTTGCTAGTTGGTTCTGCAGAAAATGTAGGTTTTTCCCATTTCTTTTTCGTAGATCCTGTTTGATTTGCGGCGGAGTGTGTCGGCATTTACAGAATGTGATTTTTTCTTTTTTAATGTTAGGAATGAGCCTAAGGCTGTTTTTCACTCAGAAATTTTAGAGATAATTGTTTTTTATTCGGGCCAAACACCCAAAAATGCAAAAAAATATTTTTGGGAAAGCTAATTACGTAAACAACATCATGACCTCTCACTGCCGTAGGCATCGCCATTTGTATAATTGTATCCTATAAAGAAATCAATCCCCAAGTATTTAATAGAGCAAGAGTTAATAACCAAAAAAATAGTATAATTAAGAAGTAATTTTGGAAAATAGAGAAAGAGCTAAATGTAAATTGTAATTAATATAGGATAAACCAACAATTTATATAGTTCGGTGATTTTAAAAAGTAACAAATTAAACTATACAGATTTATTAACATTTAGTTAGATTTGTGGTTAGTCGCCATGGAGTTTAATATTTGTTTGAGAATAACTTAAATTTATTGATTTATTTGGTTTACCAAATAAATTAAGTAAAAGTTTAGTTATATTTTTTAAAACTGAATTCTTTTTTTAAGAAAAAATTAACTTTGAAAAAGTTAAATATAAATTAGACAAAACACTTAGAGCGTGTTTGGTTTGTTATTTTCAGTTTTGTGTTTCCCTAGCTTGCTTTAGGTGTTTCATATATAGGAAATATGTAAAACTTAAGTACAGTTCCTTAGGTCAAGTACATTAGGTTTTAAGTTGAATTTAAATATTCTTAGAAAATATAATATTGTTTGTGTTTTATTGGTTAATGCAATCAAGTGTTTGAATTCAATTAGAGAATCTAATGTACTTGACCTAAAGAACTGTACCTAAGTTTTACCATAAGAAATATAGTTAGGTAATGTGATGATTGGTTTTATTTTTTCACTTTCCATTTGTTTTTAACTTTTTATGCAATTATTTGATTGATGAGAGGCTTCACGACTAAAAAGTACCCCATTACGTATAGGCCAAGTTGCCAGCTGCAAAGGAGAAAGTATTAAAAGATATGCCCCTTTTTTTTTTTTTTTTGGTGTGTGGGTAATCAAGAAGGTATGCCCTTTGTACAATAATCAAAGGCATAAGAATAATTAGATATGTGTTCTTTATTTTTTTTTATTATGCTTTTTTTTTTTTTTTTTTTAAACTCTTGTTGTTTTTGTGGGATTAGGAGATAAACAAACTTTGTGGCACATGAAATGACTAAGGTTGTTGTTGTAAAAAACTGTACTTTTTGTTGTAGTAAGAATTCTCTCCCTCCCTCTATGTTTGAGGTTTAGTTGAAAAATTCTACACTTGTTCTTGCTTCTTAATGAAGTTTCGACTTTTAGGAAAGAAAGAAAAGACAAAAGAAGTGTTCTTTATTTTTCTTTTTCTGTGGAAGAATCGTATTACTAACCTTTCCTATTCTCCCTTGTCTTTCAAAATTCCCATACATCCAAATGCAATTGTTGGAAGTCGAAGTAGCAGATTATATTAGTCTTATAGAATATTTTAGTATTTGAAAAGTGGTTTTAACAATAAGTGCTCAGGCCATAACGCCAGCCTAGCAAAATTCCTTCCAAAATTGAATATCCTTTAAATTTAATGTCTAGAAATTTATCAAATCAAGTATCTAAGGCATAAGCTAGAATAATTTATAGTTAATTAATCACATAATTTTCATATCCTCCTCAAAGTACTTTTTTTTTTTTTTTACTGTATATTATTCATCTAAGTTTTTTTTGAAACTCATCTAGACTATTATAAGTTTTCCAAATGAAATGTACTAAAATAAACATAATTAATTTCAAATTCCGGAAGTAAATTTTTTTTTTTTTTTCACATCTTTACCTAAAATGCTCATTAAGTACATTCTTGAAAAGTGAATTTTTTTTTTTTTAAATTTTCTATAATTCATCAGAAATTATAAGTAGTAGTATTTGGCAATGTTATAAAATGTATCCAATTAAGAACAATAATTTATATTTAGGATACACACAATTTTTATTTTTGGTATGTATTACACCTACCTAATTTTAATAATTAATTTATTATTAAAAAGTATATTAAATTTATATATAAAAGAAGCTACCATAAAAAAAAAAAAAAATTAAATGGTAAATTACAATAATCTCCTTTGAACTTTTGTGAGATGGCAACACTTTCTCTTATTTTTAAAAATAACACTATGTTTTCTCACATTTGTTAAAGAATGACACTCTATCTCTCTTAATTTTACTTTCAAGCCGATTTAAAGAAAAACTCTTTCAAGTTTCAACCCATTAACTACCGTGGCAATCAAATAAAATATTTACCTATATTTTTATTTACCTGATTCATTAATCAACATATACGGGATTGTAAGACTTTTTCTTCAAATCGGGTCGGGTTGTAACTAAACTCTGTGTGTCGTTTCTTGTAATAGTAACAAGACCCAGTCATTTTGTAAATTCTCAAATGGATAAGGAGAACTATTTTTTATTTTTGGTAATATGGGGCTAATTTGGGGAAAACGAAGAGTCTTATCACAATCCCAACGACTTCAAATCTCCATGATTAAACCTTCCATTATCTTCATCCTTACAACACGGTTTTGACGCTTATCTTACACTCTGTTCTCTTCCACACGCATAGTCTTGCTCACACAACTCCTTCAGTCTTTTTCTGTCTCTCTTTATATATGTATAGTAGATTAACACAACACCGCAAAAAAAGAGAATCTTGATGTAATAGTAAAATCTCCACCACCACTACCGCCGTCACCACCACCACCGCCACCGCCGCAGCTATGTCTAACTACCTAACCTTCTCTGTCATCCTTTTCTTCCTAATCCTCTGTGGTCCTACCACCTTTGGCCACCGTCCATTATCATCATCCGCCACATCACCATCTGATCTAAATCTAATCTCCGATGGCGTCCACAACCGCGATTCCCGGTGGTCCTACCTCGCTCTCAACCGACTCACCGCCGAGTCATCAACTTGCGACCAGACCTACGGGTTCTTACCGTGCACCACCACCGTGATCGGAAACATCTTCCTCATCGCCGTCTACGGTTACCTCATGTTCCTCGCTGCAAGCTACTTGTCCCATGGGAGCGAGCTCTTGCTAGAGATTCTCGGCCCTGGTATTATCGGCGGCTTGTTCCTCCCCATTCTCGGTGCTCTCCCAGACGCCATGCTCATTCTCGGTGCGCTTTTCTTTCTCTCTTTCTCATTTTTCATTCTGTTTGGTTCCCGAGAAAGTTGGTGAGAGAAATGAGTAGAAAATGAAAATACAAGAAAAAGTATAAGTGTTTTGGCTTTTAACCCAAAAAAGGGAAGGAAAGAATATATGAAGAGGTTGACGGTATGTTTTGGGAAACTAAGTGGGGTCTAAATAATTAAATAAATATAGGAATAACAAAAAGGAAATGGAAAACGATTTTTGGATCCAAATTATTATTATTATTATTATTTTTATGGGAAATTAAAATAAGTGAATCTTTATGTTTTCTTCTTTTCAAAAAATTTCAGCTGCGGATTTGTGAATCTGTCTTTGGAAATTGTCTTATTATTATGTCTTGTCTATGTATGTAATTATGTATGATATTCCCTATGAGACTTTATATTTTAAAATCTTTTCTGGGCCAAATCTCATTTAGTAAATCTGTGGATAAAAATCTATCTTATCCATTCAGCCAGCGTCCTCACAAAAAAATGTTCACTAATATCTGCAAGATGATCAAGTTTGATCTTTGCCAGTTTTTTTTTTTCTCATTAATTTGGATTTTTATAAAGGGTTTGCGATACGACCGTACCAATCCTAGTATAGAAAAATGACACATTTGTTAGAAAATGACACTCCACTCTTTTGCTAATAGGTGAGATGGTGGAACTGGAATGTCATTTTCTAAAATATTAAGAGTAATGTCATTTCGAAAGGTTGTTGTAATTTTCCCTTTTATAATTTTTATAATTTTAGCTTCGCCTCCGATGTCTCCAAAGTCTTTTATACCCCTCTAAATCGTATAATAACAAATATACTACTTAAAAAATAAACCAATTTTAGTCTATCAATTAAGCACATGCATTTAGATTATTTGTCAATTCTTGGTAGAAGTTTTTAGTTCCATTTATCAATTGTCATCAAAAAAGGATTAAAATCTATAATTGGATGGGCATAATATTGTAATAGTATATTCAAAATTAGAGTTTGTTGAGTGAATGTATTTTTTGCATTCCTGCATATACTCCTAAAGAAAATATTTAATAATTTTAATTAAAATATCTAGATAAAAGTATCAAGGAAATAGCCAAGGAACTCTAGCTCATGTCTTTTCTTTGTAAGTGTAAGGTGGATGGTGAGATTGTGGGTTCAAGACCCACTGAGTGTGTGCATTACTTACTAATAAAAAGAAAAAATAATTAGGTAATTGATAAAAACATTAAAATAAATGTTTCTTCATATATATATATATATATTTATTTTTGAACTTTTTCTGAGTTTTCAACTAATTAAATCCTAACATTTATAGAAAAGAAATGAAATAACTGTATCTATTTTTCAATTAAAGAACAACCTTCTTGACACTCAATTATAAAATGTATACTCTCAATATTTTAAATTCAATGAAATATATATACTTTAAATTAAATAAATTAACATATTAGGAGAATGTTAATTTTAAGGATATCATCGCAATTCGCACGACACACTAAATCTTGTAAATGCTGCAAAACTTCTTCTTCTTTTTTTTTCCCTTTGATAGGGAGTAATATATTCTTCTTTTTCCTGATTCCATTAACAAGAAATGTTAATGTGTACACAAGATTAGGTTTAAAAATGGAATGTATTGTAATAATTAATTTAAAAGGAAAGATGGGGTTATCCTCCTAACGTGTGTTTGTTAAATAGGAAATTTGGGATAAGAATTGTTAATTTCTGAGAATTCGTGAAAATTTGGTTGTTCATTTGACAAAATTCTTAACAATTATAATTCCCAGGGATATCTCAAATCAAATGAAACACAAGAATTCTAACTCCTAAGTCCTACCTAAAAAGGTAGGAAATGTTAATTCTCTTGTATATGTGAGAATTGCTAATGGAATACTTAAGTCCAACTTTTCATTATTATTTCTTAAAACAAACTGAATAGAATATATTTAAGAAATTAAGACTTATATTTTTAAATATTTTTTTTGTATCTATAACATGAAGTAAATTCAAATTCTAAAGTGTGTCCGAATAACATAATTGTCAAATTTTAGGAATATAGTCTTTGTGAGTTTAAATTCTTGAGAATTTATGCACTTGAGATTTGAAACTCTCAACTGCTGAAGATGCCCCTATGAAAATTGGTGCAATTCAGTCCTTCACTATTGAAATCAGGTGGGATGGGGAAGTTTTATAATTTGATAGTTGGCGGAAGAGGGATTTGAACCCAGGATGTTTTCGTTGGAAACATCACGAAGTATTAGTTGAGCTACAAGGCTCTTAGTAGGAAGTTTTTAAAATGTCTGAATTTTGACAATTTTTCAATATTATCAAGTGGTAGTGGCATCCTCCATGATGCCCAGTGTCTAGGATTTGAATCCCACCTCCCCCTCGGCCACTATTTACCTAGAAAAATAAATGGTCAATTTGCTGAGCTTAGTTGGCTTACAAGTCTTATCTACTTGCGTTTGGCTCATTGTGCTTAAATGGTTCAATCATTTAATAATAAAGTTATTTTTTTTTTTTCATATTGTTTTGTTTAGAACCTTTTCAATATGATTCTTTTGCAATCAAGATATTTCTTAACAAAAATTGTCCAAAGCTTATGTTTAATTTTGTATTGTACTCATCTCTCTCTCTAAGTACTACTGCAGTTTAGAAAATTAGAACCATCATACAAGCTACACTTGTCTTTTGATTTTCTAATGCTTCTAATAAACTCTCTTGTCTTGTATAGTATCTGGTCTTTCTGGCACTACAGAAACTGCGCAAAGTCAAGTCTCTATTGGAATGGGCTTGCTGGCTGGGTCAACTGTTATGCTTCTTACAGTAATATGGGGATCATGTGTTATTGTTGGCAAGTGCGACCTTGATGGTACAGTTGCAAAAGATACAACGGATACAAAAGGGTTTAGTTTAACTGGTATGTACCTGGAAATTCTTTTCTTCATTAGTAATTTCTAAAGGTACTTATCATATATATATTATTGGAATAGAACATCTTGGTGTCCAATTTTTAAAACTTCCCAAAAGATCTAATAAACTGTTAAAATTAAAAATAAAGATCTAATAAACTGTTAAAATTAAAGAAAAATATATGATAAGGGCTAAAATAGTCAAAACATTTTTCTCTTTCTTTAACTTTTATTTAGGCTTCATCTTTATCTCATCCTTAGTTTAGGTACAGTTTTCTTTTCTCAAACTTTAGTACTGTTGCAGTAGACCCCTTAACTCTTTTTTTGCCAATTTAATACATAAGCTTTGATACTATTGCAAATAAATCCCTTTTGTCGATTCTCTATCTATTTTAAAGTCTCTTTTTTTTTTTTTTTTTTTTTTTTCTTTTTGCTCCAAATCATTAAATAAAAAGATAAAATGTTCTTTACATTATGATCAAATGTTTCACATGGATTTATAACCGAATAAAATCTCACATCTTTGCAGAATCTGGCGTTAGTACTGATATCTGGACTAGCTATGCTGCAAGGATGATGGTCATATCTGTCATCCCATTTTTAATTGTTCAAATACCACAACTTCTCAATTCAACTTCTGGGAGGCACTTAGCAGTCTTAATTGCGCTTATTGTCGCTGTTCTACTATTGATTTCTTATTGCCTTTATCAGGTAAGTGTGCCTATAATTATATTTTATTTGCTGGTTAGAATGAAACCTGCTTTCAGGCTCCAGTTCATGTCATGGAATATGAGCCTGATTCCATGTTTGGATTGTTAAACGTGCTGGTTTTTCTGTTGATTCTATGTTTGACTAGTAACTTGAATAAAATCAAATGATTGGGGTAGGCAGGAGTTGAACTTAGGACTTTCAAGAAGCATAAGGACATTCTCAATCATTGAGCTATTTTCCTTTCATGTTGAGTTTCCAAAAAAGATCAATTATTTTAAGATTATTGGCTCAGTTGGACCACTGAATAAAATATATCTTTTCTCTTAAGAGGCTTAAAATTGCTAAAGGGATTTGAACTTTGATCTCTTAAGAGGCTTAAAAATGTTACACCCTCCATTTTAATGCGCAACAATGCCCATGGGACCAAATGTAAATTTATTTTTTGGGGGAAGTGAGGGGGGCGGGGGATTTTTGGTTAAGTAAATTTGAAGGAGAGGACCAGGGCCCCTATATGCACAATTCCAGGTCTACCTCAAAAGGAGTATTTTGATTTCCAAAGTAGCTTAGGCATTTTTTTGTGGTTTGAATGTCTGAAATTCTTTCCATATTGATGTTTACTTTCTGATAGAGAAAGTTAAAAACACTGTGCAGGTCCTTCAGCCTTGGATCCAAAGAAGAAAAATTGCATATGTGAAACACAAGCATGTTATATTAGGAGTTCTAAGGCATCTAAGACAACATGCACTAGGAAGGCTGCTTGGGGAAGACGGTGAACCTGACAAAGTCACCATTGAAAAGTTAGTTTTTTTAACTTACAGAAAATTGTTTTTTATTTTTTGTATTTGATGAATTTTTGTTGTTGGATATTATGGCAGGCTCTTTCATACAATTGATGCAAATCATGATGGAAACATTTCAGCTATTGAATTGAGAGCATTTATTGTTGGAATTCAGTTTGATGGGGTTGACCTGGATCTTGATGTTGCTGTAGACAAAATAATGAAAGATATTGATACATCCCATAATTCTTGTATTGAGAAGGAGGAGTTTGTCGATGGCATTTCTAGATGGTTAAACAGGACAAAGAGGGCTGCTACTCATGTTGCTGGTCCTCACACAATTGCACAGCATTTAGATAACTTTCACGAGGTAAATTGAGTTGTTTCATATTCATATTTTCATAGCAACAAATGATTATATGATTTCTTGGAAATTAATCCACAGGAAACAAAAAGAGAGCATGATTTGTTGGATGTGGGGGTTCAAAGTGATGAAGTCATTGAGAGTGTAGAGAGTTCCAAACGGACCACCATCAAAGCAGTGCTATTGTTGTTGCTGGGAACTATCATTGCTGCTTGTTTTGCTGATCCCCTGGTAGATGCTGTGGATAACTTCTCTGATGCTACTAGTATTCCTGCTTTCTTCATCTCATTCATTG
>BKZX01032939.1:4443-23340 GCA_014362285.1 Fagus crenata
ACCAAAAACTTGTTACATAACATATAACTCATAGAACTGAGTGTAATCTTCTTGTAATGTTCTGTTTAATCAAATCCATTTCTTTCTTTTACATGAATTTCCACTAGAAAACATGATGCAGGACAAAGGATGGAAAATAGAAATAAGGGAAAAGAAAAGAAGAACATGACAAATCCTAGGCTTCACCACCTAGAATTTGTTTGCAACCCTCCAAAGCATTTTTCTGATCGGACTCCCTGATTTTGAGCCTTTGTAGGATTGATGTTTTCTTGGGAAATGACCATGGCCGTTGTGCTAGTAAGCTTCTCTCTGCTTATTCAGAAGGTGACATTGAAGAAATCAAACGGGTGGCTCAGTCAAGCACGATTTCTAATCTTGACCATGTGGTAAGAATTTCAATTCAATTGTACCCTGTTATTTGTTCAAATTTGCCTTCAAGCTATTTTACACTAATGCCATTTCTATTGTGACTTCCGATATACTTAATCTGTTTTAAATATGGTTTGGATGTATCATTTGAAGTGTAGGACTTGATAAACAGTTACATATCAGAGGTGTTGACTCCGATTTCACGTGAGTGTTAATTAAGTCGCTGAATTAAAAATTATATATAAAATTATCGAAACAGCCTGAATATATCAGACTGATTTTATAGGTGTTTTCGGGATCTTGGTGTCTGACAATTGTCTAACCATAGTGGGAGTGTCCATGCTACTTTTATACAAAGTGATCACGATGGAGCCAAGTTTATGTGATAGTGGGCAATTGCGTTCACTGAAATTTCAAGGGTCAAATTCATACTATCTACAATCTTTTCCTGCATTTTTTGAAATTGTCTGTGCTTGAGAAAGATAACAAAGAGAAGACACAACTAGAAATTTTTAGAGTGAGGCAGGTCAATTTAGGATACAATGAAATGAAATGAAATGAAATGTACTATGTGTTTTGCATTGTCACATCTCACATGGTTGTGGGTAGTAATGATGACATCTTCACTATCACAATATAAGCTCATTGGCCCTACATATAAAGGCTAATTGCAGAAGTTGGTTGTTGTGCCATAAAAGCTTGATCAAATACTTGAACATAGATTGAAACTTTTCCTATATACTTAAACCTGACAATGGGTTCTTTGCACCATTCGCAAGATTAAAGATTACTCCATGCATTATAATGTTATGTGGAATGTTGATCTGTGAGCAAGCCTATGCAGTCATCTAATGAACCTTGTATAGGCCATGGTATTGCCTAGCTGAGGCAGACTTGAGGTCCCTTTCTCCTGGTGTGGTGAATAGGCTAATAACTAGCACCATATAATTACGTATCAAAATAAAATAATTAACTAACGCCATATAAGAGATGTTCGGTGAAATGAGTGATACATAGATAAGTTGATGTATCCATGTTGTCTAGCTTCACAAAATCTTGAACTTTGTGTGATAATGAAGATCCTCTTTGATATCAACACCTTCACAACAAATTCACAGTAATTGAATTTCCAGGGCATCATCAGTTGATCACAATGTCATTGACATAAATCATGGTCTGAGAATGCCACTGGCATCATGCTCTGATACGGAAATACTTCTCCTTGACAACAGCTGCTGTGGTAGAACCTTCTGGCACACAGTTGTTTTTCACTCTTTAGCTGGTTCTTTTTCATTGTGTTACTAAAAGTGAGCATAGGCAATGTTTAAGCCTGA
The DNA here is from genome assembly GCA_014362285.1 of Fagus crenata. Classification (NCBI taxonomy): domain Eukaryota; kingdom Viridiplantae; phylum Streptophyta; class Magnoliopsida; order Fagales; family Fagaceae; genus Fagus; species Fagus crenata. The sequence goes on from BKZX01032939.1 coordinate 6,147, forward strand.
AGCTTAGTGAGGGTCACATATTGTTGGAAAAGTAAAGCGGCGATGCCTAGGCATGCCTTTGGATGCCCTAGGGGGCCTAAAAAGGAAAAGAAGAAAAAGAAGAGCATTTATTCCTGGTCTTGTACTAATCTTCATTGGTTAAATTACTAATTTGGTCATCCAATTATTGAGTAAAGTTCAATTTGGTCCCTCAACTATTATTTGTGTCAATCTAGGAAGCATGGACACGGCAGGGAATTTGAAATTAGGATAAAATATTGGATATTAGTCACAGGTATAGGGTGGACATGCCTTGCTCAACTGTATTGGCTCCACAGGTTTGGGATGTTGAGCAGAGAATTAGGAGTGTTACTTTTGCCGAGTGCCTCCTCGTGCAAATTTGGAGATAATGCCTCTGTTATTGGAATTTTTAGTTCTCAAATCCTGGCTACAAAAAATGGAAAATTCTCTATGCTTCACTCCATACTATGCAATTAGGTAACAGAGTTAAGGTTCAGGTGCTTATCAGGAACCGATGCTGTTCAGATTAAGAGATATGCTTGCTAATACATAACAAATTGGCTTTTGACGAAGGGGGTGATGGCAGAGTTAAGCAAATGAAGTATAACTTAAATGATTTACTAGTTAGCTTTCAGGGTGATGTCCCCACCCTTCTGTTTTCTTTGAGTCTTTCTTTTAAAAAATTTCCCTTCAAGTTCCAATCTATTAAAGGAGGTCCCAACATAGCTACTGTAAAAACATTCTATTGTGCCAGACCTATAAAGTGGTAACTTTAACAGCATCGTTTTTTCTTCTTTTTATTTTTGGCAATCTTCTTTGCCTCTCAAATAAAAAGGCCCTCTAAATGATCCTTGGTCTTTTTTTATTAATTACCATGAATCCTTACCTGCATGTTGATAATTTTGGATTATGTTCTGTCATCTTCTACCACTTATTAGTTATTACTACTATTATCATTAACACTGATTGGATTCTGGCAAATACACTTTAGTTTGCATATATTTAACTCTGAAGGATGTGACTCAGATCATCAGGCTTGCAAGGAAACTTCCTACAGGAGAGGTGAGTGCACAAAAGACTGATGCTGCAGAAGAGGAAGAAGAGCCACTTGATGAAGATGACCTCACTTAACTTCTCAAAGATCTTGATTGGATCCAGTCTATTTCTGTAAAAGATCTTATTTCAATGTGAATTTTAAAGTTTGATGTTTTATAAAATTGATCAAGGTTTGTCATGTAAACAGTATGAGTTTGATGTTTTATATAATGGCCCTCTAAAAATTGATCAACGATGGCTTCACACTGCATGGTTGACTCTATGGCCCTTGACTAGGTTAAGCACATTAAGAACAACCGCTGTCTACTTGGAAGTTTGAGTCCTCTTGCTCAAGGAAATGGATATGTCAGCCTTTTGTCAGGATCCCTTCAATCTTTTTTCTTTACTTATATGAAAACAGAGGCAACCAAAAGATGGAATTAGACTCTTAAAAGACTCTAGTATGAGTACATTTTTTTGTAAAAAAAAGCATGTGTAAAGGAGTTAGGACTGCCCTACAATGTAATATAAATTTGTATGAGTTAAATATCTAGAGGTCAAAGGAGGGCTTCACTGTGTCACCATTGGAGAGTAAACTCATTTCATCAAATGGTGGATGGAAGAATAATTTTTTTAGTGTAGCCTCTAGGATTAGCAGCAAAGAAAAGCCTTTTCCTGATCCATTGCTCCTGATCTTTTCAAGCTCAACTGACATATATAGTGAGAATGGATCCATCCAGGGTGTCTAATTAACAATGAATATTAATATGTTATGAAAAAGATAAAATCAATTTATGATGAAAATGATTTTTTTTTTTTTTTTTTTTTTTTTTTTGCGTGTGAGAATATGATGACAATGAATTACTACCGCATAAGTTCTTATTGAACTTTATTTGCAGTTACATCCATGTACGAAGTCAAGATTTTATTTGTAGGGGCAAAAGCATGAATAACAAAATTTAACTATTCAAAAATAGAAATATACTAAAATTAAAAAAATAATAATAAAATTAAGGCTAAATACATGAAAAAATACACCTAATTTTATCTTTGGCAATATTGTATCACCTATATTAGTTTTTGAAATTTTGTAGGCTTTCCTATATTCTACTAATCAAATAACATTCATATTTAGTATCTCAACATATATCAATTTTTCTTCTAACTTAAAAACCAATTAGTGTTGCTGATTGAACCAAAAAAACACCAAACAAAAAGGCAACAAAATAAATCCAAACAATTCTTTAGGTGGATCCTGACAACGAAAAAATATTTTATGTAACGATTATATACAACATCCTTCTCATATGAGAATAGATCTTATAAGTGTGAGATTCACTCCCATATAAGAGTGATGTTATATATAACCGTAACGTTAAATACTACTTCAGAGGCTGATACAACACCACCAAAATCCCAAAACCTAAATTTTTTAACTTTGGATCTCAAATAACAAATTGCCAAAGTCTCACGTGTTTAGTGAAAATGTAGAAAGTAAATACTTGTTTTTATTAATCAAGTGATTCAATTGAAAATTTATTAGACCTTTCTTTTGCTTTTATTTTTTCTTTAACATAATCATTTATCTAAAGGCGGGTGGAATACACAAGAATGACACTACTTCAATTGGATGGATCATGGAATAAATGCTATTTCACAACTTTCTTTATCTCTTGATAGAAAAATTATTTGAAAATGCACCATTATTAATGAAAATGTAAAATATTATAGTAATCTTCTTAAAATTTCCTTTATTTTATATTGATGTTAGCAACGGTTTTATTTTATTTTATTATATATACATATATATAAATATATATATATATATATATATTCTTGGTAATCCCTATATTACCCCAGTCCCCCACCCTTTAAAGTAATATTGGCGGGAAGAGTTAGGAACAAAAGTCAGTTAGGAAGTGAAGTAAGAGTCATATATATATATATGGATCTTTCATAGAAGCTAGAAACAGAAAAGCAAAGAAAACAAGAAAAGAACTCACTCTCGAATTGTATTTGTTTACCTTACACTTATTTGGGTGTTCATAAATATCATCCATAGAAACACCCATTTTCTTCTCTGCATAATTTCCACTGACTTAACCCACAAGAAAGAAGAAAGAAAGAAAGAAAGAAAGAAACACTCTCCATGGCCAACTTCCCATTTCTCCTCTCTATACTACTACTCACCATCACCCTTACTTCAGCCTCTGCACCAACCCCAACTCCAACCCCACTTACCACCCAATCTCCACCAACCCCATCACCATCACCACCACCCCCATCTCTGTCATCACCTCCTCCACCATCTCCATCACCTCCGCTGCCATCGCCACCACCCCCATCTCCTCCTCCACCCTCTCCTTCACCACCACCGCCACCACCAGCATCACTACCTTCTCAAGAACTGACCAACATAATCGAGGCATTAATAGGCGCAAGCGACTTCACCAACTGGGCGAACATAATCTCAATGATCAACCCACTAACACTCCCACTCAGCGCCACACTCTTCATCCCACAAGGCGACCGCAACGGTGAGTCCCTCAACATGGGAATGGACATGGGCATGGACCCATTCATCTTACCTTACCACATTATCCCTCAACGCCTCACTTTCTCAGACCTCCAACTCCTCAACACCAACACTCGCCTCCCCACTCTCCTCACTGCCAAGACCATCCTCATCACCAACACCTCCACCTCCAACTTCACCCTCGACGACTCTCCCATCACCCAACCCGACGTCTACACAACCAACGCCGTCACCGTTCACGGCATTGCAACCCTTCTTGACTACAACATTTACGGCGACGAAGATAGCCTCAACGTAGCATTGCCCATTCCTCCTCCGCCGCCGCAGTTGCAAGATATACCACCTGCACCACCCATTGCAGAAGCTGGCTCAACAACATCATCACATGACCATGATCATGATCATTATCATTATCATGCTTATTCTCATGCTGCGCGCTTGTGCTTGTGGTCCAGTGAGTTTTCGATTGTGTTCTTGAATATTGTTTTAAGTGCCGGTTTGGCATTCAACATTTATCAAGATTGAGTCTTTCTTTCATGGGGGAGTTCGTTTTTTGTGATTCTTTGTTTTGTTAATCATCCCAAGGATTAATCTTGATCTTTTCCAAATTGAGAAGAAGACCATTGTATGATCAAGATTAAAGAACAGAAGCCTTGTTAGTTTTCATGTATTTCAATGAGGAGTGTTGTACATGAAGTTCTGTATTAATTCCTTGAGATGAATTTTGTAATAACTCCATGCGGCTATACAATACATACAAGAATACAACAGATTGTTCTTCTTTTTCTCATTCGCTTTTTGTTTTTTTAGTTTATCTCATTTCTATAATCTTAGCTATACATGACTAATTGTTTGTTTAATTCCATGCCTTTGTTTTCTCCCTTCAATTTTCTAAAACTCAATGTGAGTAACAATAGTTATGGAGTCCATTAATTAGTGGAGATTAATCCTAATCCTCATTTTCAATAGGCCAGACTTTGAGCTGATTGATGGCAAACTATAAGTTCAGCTAGGTTCGGTGGGTTTGACACTCCTATTTTTCATATTTTGCTGAATTTCACATCATTTGGTTTTAATGCTATAAATGGCGTCCACTCTCCAATCTAAATTGAGATTAATAAAAAAAAAAAAATTGCAGATGTACTTCCTTTAACTTTTGGCTTGTCATTCATAATCCCATAGACGCACCAATTGCGCTTGCTCTTAAAGTAAATGAGATTTTGCTCAGTGTCACGGCAGAGAGAGACAGAGAGAGGACTTGAAATCTCCATGAGAAGAAATCATCTATAAATGGTTTAACTACTGAAAGTGGAGACAGAAAACTGGTAAATGAAACAAATGTATTTATTACTAAGCTAAGAGTACAAAACACTAACTCCAAACAACAAATGGAAGAGTAGGGACTTCCCTACTGGGAATGATAAGATTAGTGATGTTCAAGTTTTTAATTTGGTGCCATTTTACCTTAACAACATTCAGTTTCAGAAACATCCTTAGTGGAACCTATGCATCTTTCTTATTTCATTCATTTTCAATCTAACACATCTTTATCATTATACAAAGACCCTATAGATATAACTAAAGTAAATTACACTAACACCTCCAAGTTTATAGTGAAATTACACTTGGTACACTCTATTTTTAAGAAAAACACTCCGTCCCCAAAATGACCAAAATAACTGACATTCCACTCCAAAATAATTTAACACTAGGCTCCATTTAATTTACACTCTAGCTCCATTTTTGGAACCGAGTGTAAATTATTTTAGAAATTTTGGAACGGAATGTCATTTGTTGAAAATAGGATATAACAAGTTTAGTTTCACCAAACATCGAGAATGTCAGTATAATTTATCCAAATAAATATATATAGGTAATGCAAAATTTCATTAAAGAAAACTCCTTGCCTTCAAAATATGTCGATTCCTCTTTTTTTCAAATGCATCACATAAGGCATGAAGGAGCCAGCCCCCAGACAAGAACACCTCTAAATCTACCCACAGTACCTCTCCTAGACTCCAACATAGCAAGGACAGAGAGGGGCATAACCCAAGTAACCCCTAGTAAATAGAGTAACATATAGGAAAAGATGAGCCACTGACTTGCCATTGAACTTACACATACAACCCCAGTCTACAAATATGATTGCTCTCTTTCTCAAATTATCCATTGTCAAATTTTTTCCCATACGAAAAGGTCAACTCTGGATGGGAGTCGTGGATTCAAGACCCATTGGGCATGTGTGTAACTTACCAATAAAAAAGAAGAAGATATAATCAATTGTAAATGAAAACCCCATAGAACTAATGGCAATAAGAAGACAATAAGATAAGTAAACCTAAACCGTATCAATATTCACTATAAAACTGAAAATGGTTGTGTATTTCAGAATGGTTAGTAAAATTTTCTAATATACAAGCAGCCTTAACTGCATTTTTTTTTTTTTTTTTTGATAAGTTAACTGCAACTGTTTATTGAGATCAGTATAATCGAATCAAGACTCTATGTCTAGGTCATGAGTGGCCACGTTGCAAATATTTGTGCACAACTCACACCCAGGATATCTCTTCCCGTTTTATGGATCAGCTGTGAAAGAATAGGCCTATCTGAATAAATGGAATAAGAGGCTAGCTTGGATGAAAAAGAATGATGGGGACCTATTTCTTTTCCTTATTTTATCTACAGGATTTCTGGATCTCCTCTATCAATGATGTGAATGCCACTCTCCATTGGGAACTTTGTGACTCACTGCAGAAGATCCTATGCATTATTCTCAACTCTTCTGGAGTTGCCTTCTTTAACAGTCCTCGAAGTACCTCTTCATCAATTGAATGGTTACCTTGTCCTTCAGATGGATTATCCTGGTTCTTCTTTGTCAAACTGATACCAAAATCCTTTTCTTGTGTGTCTCCTATAGAGCAACTCAATCCAAATGAGTACTTATTGACATCGCTAATATTGTCCAAAGTTACAGGTCCTATGTGCCTGTGATTCCAGTACTCCTCGCATTGATGATTGGGATCAAGAGCCTCAATAACCTGGGAGCAATTTAGTCAGAACCAGAATACAAAATTCATAAGTTAAAAGTACATGCGCATGCACAGCATGATGGGACAAAATTCATAAGTTAAAAGTACAAAATCTAGACTGCTAGTTGACTTGAGAAATCCCAATTATTGAATTAAAAAAAATAACCTTGACTCTAGGAAATTAATAAGATACCTAATTAACTACAATGACTTAAATAAAATACAAAAAATAAGTAAATACAAATTTTCTTTGAGATTCCTGCATCGCCCTAGTCCAACTCAACCCCATTTTTGAGGACCAAATCGAACCAATCATGTATTTAAGGAACCAAACTTGAACAAATTCATATTTAAAGGACCAAAATCGAACCGTCCCCATAGACAGAAGGACAAAATTGATCCCTTTTTGAAATTTTAGGTACCAAAATCCAATTTATTCCAAATTTGAAGTATCTAAAGTATACATTTTGTCCTCATATGAAGTCAAAAATAAATGCAGTTAAGGATGCATGAAGGTAGCATTACCTGAATAATGGGCGGAGAGAGAAACCCAAACATGTCAAGCCCATTAACACTTTGCAAAGGTGGCAGTTCTTGTTCTCCTAGACTTCTCTGACTTATGATTACTTGGTTTAGTCTCTGTAACACCATTTCCCAGCACTTATCTGCTGAGACATTTGTGAAAGTCTCACTCGGAGATTCTTCTAAAGTAACCTGGTAATTCATTTAAAAACGAGAGTTAAATACATATGCAGCTAAAAGAACTAATAGTAAATTACAAACCTTTATTAGGGTTGTAACAGAGTTTACTCATTACTTTAAAGTATGTTCCAATATAATTTGTTATTAGATTTTCATTAGTATATGCAACCCCCCACCCCCCGCGGCGCTAGAATAGGAAAACATAGTTCTCACACCTTAAAGAGCATATGTCATTCTCAGATTGAAGTCATTGGTTTTTTTCTTTTTCTTTTTCATTTTTTTCTATTTAATTTTCACATTGATCAATCTGATCAAGACAAGAAAAGCAAACCATGATTTCAGGTTTGGCTGAAAGAAACAAGCCAAACTAACTACCACAGTAGCACATCCATCCAGATTAGTCAAGCTTGACAAAACTGTCTAAAGTTAATCTAGGCCCAGGGCAAGTGTAACATGGCTCTATTAAACAATTCTAAGCTTATGATGGGAGCTCTGATTTCATAGACATGTGAACCCACCCAAATCTGGTGCCATGTACATAGCGAAGAGATTAAGAGGGAGGAGAACTATGACTTCTTTGCAGGAAACCAAATAGGTGAATATACTCCCATGTTGACTCACCATCAAACTAACCCCTACTAAACCGACATAACATATATAAAACAGAATGAAAGGGAGAAAATATCCACCTTAAACAGAGGCCCAAGAAGGCCAGCATCTAGAACTTCTGATATGTAAGTCGAAATTTTTGTTGGATTCACCACGCTAAAGAACTTAACACGGCTTCGAAATCCTGCACAAGTTAACCCAAATTGAGAAAAAAAAAAAAATCAATGGACTCCTCCTTTAAATAAATTAACAAATAAAAGGTGTTTTACAAGATCCATGCATTTGCTTCTTACCTTTTGGAAATATAGCCTGCTTACTGCACCAAAGCTTTCCAAACATGACAGTCCCAAAATTCATAGGCTCGACACAGGGATCCAACTTTTGTATTGGACAGCTTTGGTCCTTCATGGCTATCTTTACATCTGAGGTATCCACAAATTCTGTTTCCAACGAGCTGTCCAATGGCACTTTAGAATGGGGACGCGGAAACAAAAGATCAACCCCAAACAACTTGTTACTGTCTCTTGAAAAGGTATGCCCAACATCTCTTGAACATGAAGGAAAATCTTTACTTAAAAGGACATGTGAAAGTGAAACTGATAAATCATGGTCACTATCTTGTTGCATTAAACGTGGTTCCCTTTCTGTATCTGAACTATGAACATTTTTTTGTTTACAGTTTGACATAAATGTCTCCACATTTGTGATACTCTTGCTATTAAAGCTATCAGATATAAGTAGCAGCCCACGTTCATGTTCATCACACATAACGTTGAGATTCAAATCAAAACAGCAATCCTGCTCCACCTTACCTTCCTTGTTTCCAACTAAAGCTTCATCATTTACGATAGCATTATGACTATCTATACTGATGTGAGATGTGCCTAAACTAAATGATCCATGCTGGGACTCTGACTGGATAACTTCAGAAGAAACATGACTATATGAAGTGCAAGCCATATTTATGTTCAACTTCTCCTCAGTTCCTTGGCAACAAGATGTATTTTCCCTTTGATCAAGATACTTGATTTCACATGTGTCATTTTCCATATCTAGCTTAGCTACACAAACAGCCTTCTCACTAGCAGAAACCAATCCAGAGCCCCCTGATACCCATACTTTTAATGAATCCACTCCTCCTTCCAATGCAGCAACCAAGGTATTTAACTCAGTTATAGTGTAGCGGAGAAGAACAAATCTATTGTCCATTTCACATGAACAAAAATGGGTTGCATGTTTAAGACACGAAAATTGATCAGGGGAGCACTTGCAGCTGGCAGCAGATAGGTGTAAGTCATAGAAGCAAGATAAACATTCTCTCTCTTTGTTCAAATCAAAATCCCTTTCCATCTTTTGAAACTTCAAATGACTTGGAAGGCCATCTATTCTTTCCTCTTCCATCCGTACCCTTGTCTGTCAATAGTAGTAATGATTGAAACAATTAGTTCTCTAAATGATGCATGAACATGTAGATATTTATTTCACAATGATAAATGAGAACCAAGAGAGAGAGCAGACATTACCTTAACTGCCTTGGTAAGTACTCCATCTTTACCACAAAAACCTTTCCATCTCAAATTTTTTGGATTTTCCTTTCCAAGAACAGATAGCTCCCAAAGGGCGTTTACAGCTTCCAGAGCACACCCTATTAACAACTTGTCATGAGAAATTGATGTCCTGCGATGCTGCGCACCATAAAGCTCCACTGCATTTTGGCCATGCATTAACCAATCAACAGGGGCCACATTCACTGCCTCCGCACAGTTGAAGCCACAATTAAATCCAGAGTGATACGCCCTTGGAAAGGTAAGAACAAATTCCCCAGACCGCTGGACAGCTCGATATACTGGTACACACTCAGATTTTAGAACTGAAGGAGATAGCTGAGTGACCTGCCCGGAGATGAAAATTATAAGATTAAAGCAAGAAATATGCTCATAAAGTTTATAAGCAAAGTAGAGAAATAATAGGATGTAGATGTCCAAATGTTCCTGTGATACCAGGACAGACATGTCATAGGGGAGTGGTGGGATCTGACTTATGTGATTTGACCCAAGAGGTGCAGTCACATGAATGTAGTGGGATATGAACTCTAACATTGAGTGAGGAGAACAAGTGCATTTACCCTCCTTCTGTGGTGCTATCATTCTTCATCACTTAAGACATGTGGTATGAAGCATAAACTTATAGTGCAATCACTTTGGGGTAATCAAGTATTATTTTCAGTCATGGATTGTCTAATATAAATTGATAAGAAGAAAGTGAAAATCAACTACAAAATACATCAATTATATATCATCTTACCAGTTCATTAAGTAAATCTGGTTGTTCTTCAAATAAATCAGGTAAATGCTTTCTCATTGCATCTTCCAAAGTGGATGCATGGGTTCCAGGTACTCCATACCATACTTTAGGAGCACCCCAATGTAGATAGTTCAGTGAATAGAGGTGGTGGTCCTCAACATGCTGTTCCAAATCACAACAATAGAGAAACAAGGTTAAATACTGTTAATTATAAAAGTACTGCAAAATATGGTTTAAGATCACAGTTTGTATGGGCAATTCAACGAAATGATATTGACCTAAAATTTCAATGAATAAAGAAACATCTTTCTACTTTAGTGTTTGGTGCATATCCTAACAGATTGAGTCTCCAAGGAAGTAAAAATATGTACCATCCCAAAAATTAGGATTAATACAAAAACTTCAACCTTTTATACCATACCATCAAGATATCGATGCCCTTTAGTTTTTTCCTTTTTTGGACAGAGAGCTCCAAATATTCAGATGTTATATAAAGTGTTTAGCCAGTGTGTATTGGAGGATTTACTAAGGGAATGTGATTTTCTTATTGAGACAGTTGGATTATAGAAAAAAGTTGATGGTCAACCGGGTTTGAAGGTTAGGATTTTTCTCTTGCCCAACACTCTTGGAAACAATAATTCTTGTGTAAGTCAAACAAATTTGGAATTCAGTGAAACCTAGTACATAGGGACAGTAAAATAAAATTTTGGCAAACTTTTGAAATCATGCAGAGTTAAATTATATTTTCTGTAATGATGAAAAACTTTAATTTCGTGCATAATTTTCCAGTTCAACTTCAATAAAGTAGGAATCTATCCTGAGCAAATAGGCCAACATATGTAGTTTAGTACCTTTCCAGACTGTAAAGAGTATCTGAAAAGCATTGGATTCAATTTTTTCCAGTAAAAATATATATAAAAAGATGCATTCCAAAAACAATGAACAAAAGATGAGTAAATAAGACAACAGTAAGCAGATTATGTATACATATGAAAACGTCCAACATCTATCATTGCGTTTGATAAAATCAAATCTTTAATGCATGTAGAAATTTGAGAATTAATTCCATTGACCTACCCAACAGAATGAAGAAAAGCACATCCCAACATAGAGCCAGGGTACTAGAACTCCCGAGATATCACTTCCTTCAAAACCTAGAACAGAACCTGGCAGGCGTGGTAAGTTGTTTAGATTCCAACCTGACATTGCATACTTATTCGAATCACTTTCAGTTATCATGGAAGATGCCTTGGGAAATCCGCTTCCAAATGGTCCTGTTTCTAAGTCAGCTCCATATAATACCTGGAACACGGCAGAACAGAAATACACATCTTTTGCATAAATAGACATAGAAATAATAAAAATAAGAGAAGCAAAGTATTAAAGTAATCTAATTCCATACCTCAACCTCATCCGTTGGTCGCTCAACAATCCGCCAGTACTCACCCTCAATATCCTCCACAGAGGGTTCCCATCCTTTTTTCTGTTCAGCTTCAACTAAGTTTAAGTCCTCCTTAGCATTCTTCATTCCAAAGTAGCACTCCTTAAAATAATCAGCATATCTCTGGAAATCTCCAAGTGTGAAGTCTGGTCCTGAATGAAACCCAAACTTCTCGTCGGTCTCAGAAGCAACATTAGCTTCAGAACTACAATTGGCACTTCTCCTGGTTGTTCCCATTCTAGAGTGCTTCCTTCGTTTTCGCTTCCGGCTTCTGTTTTTCTTTCTCATGGGCTCCCTATTTTGCAGCAAGTCAACTAGCTGGATACGTGTAGAAAATTTAGCATGTTCCCATATATCTTTCTCTTTAAGAGGGCAGGGTGGAATCCAGGAAGATGGAGGAACAATCCGACATATGCCATATGGTTCAGCCTTTGGACGTATTTTTGCTATGTAACCAAGTGTATCTTCAAAATCCTAATAAAAGGTTCGCATGAAGTTAAATACAAAAAGTAATACTACAGCCAAAGACAAATTAATGATCTAATTCTAACATAAAAATACCCAAATGACATCAGATCTCTATTTCTTGACAGGAAAATACCTCAAGAGATGGATAAAATACAGGTGCTTCATCAATGAGAGGCCTGCATGCTTCAACCCGATCCCATCTGGCTGACATCTGCAACATACCAAAATGATTGATCTTATGTAAGCATCATGATACAGCAGAGGAAAGCTAAGGGAAATTTAAATAACCCACTATAAGCACATACATCCATTGTGTTTTAAAAAGCATTTTTATCTAATCATATTATCTAAAATATGTTATTGATTCTTTAATCTTAACTGTTAATTAAGGCTAATATGATATTTCATGAAGAAGTATTTCTTCTAATTCTATTACTATAATGAAATATATATATATATATATATTCGAAATTGGCTTCATTCTATAAAGTAATGATATGCCTTCAAATGCCATGGAGAACAAAACACCCAAATAATTTTTCATTGGACACCCAAACACTCCTTTAAGATGTTGGTTTAGATTAATTCACACAAAAGTTATAATAATGGATATAACACTATCAATTCCATGTCTTTAATATTATATGGAGTTCACATAGTCCATCAATTGCCATCATAGATTGATCAACAATACCTTTCGATTTCGAGGACTGCCTGAACCTAAGGAATCAAGGGTATTGTCACTCTTTTGGGTGTGTGTAGAAAAATGGTCCTGCAAAACTTCTTCTATAAGAAAATACCTAAATTTTTTTTTTTTTATCGGTAAGAATACCTAAATTATTTTAATTTAAATTTCTTATCTTAGCTTGACATAGATAACTTTTAGTTGAAGACAATGCATTCAAATATTCAACAAAAGCACCATGGAATTATTGCATTCCTACATGTAAGGCTTTGAAGCATAAATTTTGATAAAGCAGATGATATAAAAATAAACAAAACACATGAGATATAAACTATCAGAAATGGCCAAACCACATATGCAACAACCAAAAAAGAGAAGGCTTTGGCGTTTTGCTAATGAGCGTAATGCGTATTGGAGACAAGTCATTGGTTGCAAGTATGGTTGTGAGAGGGATGGATGGCACTCAAAGGAGGGAAGGGGAAGGCATGGGGTCTGTTTATGGAAGCACATCCAAGCTGGTTGGTCTCGGTTCTCTCGGTATGTTCGGTATACTGTTGGTTCCGGGGATTCGGTCCGGTTTTGGGTGGATAGGTGGGGCGAAGAGGGGCTGTTACGGGAGATTTTCCCTGCCATATATCAGATTGCCCTTCATAAGCAGGCAACAGTGTCTGATTACCTAAGCTGGCACCAAGATGATATGGTTTGGACGGTGACTTTACAGCGGTCCCTCCAAGATTGGGAGCTGGGAGAGTATACTGCTCTCATGGCTTTCTTATACCAACTAAAGATAAACAGGACGATAGTGGATCAGCTGCGGTGGCCTAGTACTACTAGTGGGTTGTTTGAAGTGCGGTCGTATTACAGGTTGCTTACTTTTCACAATACTACAAATTTCCCTTGGAGAAGTATTTGGCAGAGCCGTGTTCCTCACAAGGTTGCTGTTTTTAGTTGGTTGGTGGCTCAGGGTAAGATTCTTACTCTTGATAATTTGCGCCGTCGCGGGATTTGGGTGCTGGATTGGTGTTTTATGTGTAAGAGGGCTGGTGAATCAGTGAATCACCTCATGATTCACTGTGAGTATGCCCAGGAGTTGTGGTCTATGATTTTCTGCTTGTTTGGGATTTCTTGGGCTATGCCGCAAACTACTTATGAGCTTTTACATTGTTGGAGGAGGAAAGGGCCTACTTATGTAGTTTGGAATGCCATTCCTTCTTGTTTAATGTGGCTTTTGTGGCGCGAGAGGAACCAGCGGGCGTTCGAAGATGCTGAACGCCACTCTGCGGATTTGAAGTTAATTCTTATTCGCACTCTTATGGAATGGACTGCTGCTATTTCTAGCCAGTCTTTCCCTTCTGTTTTTGCTTTTATTGATGGTTGTATGTAATGTGTGTCAGTTCTAGTATATTTCTTATGTACTAGTGCTGTTTTTCTATCAATAAAATTTCTTATTACTTATCAAAAAAAAAAAAAGTGCCTGACAGTCAGTAAACAACCACAGGAAGATAATGCACCAATTTGAAAATTATGCACAAGATAATACAGGAACTTTCTTGGCTAATGCAATCAGGCTCCTTTTCCAAACTAATCAAGAAATGCAATCCAATAATGTAATGTTTTAATAGTGAAACTGATACATGTCTTAGCTTTCTCAAGAACTATTATCCAATATCTTCTCTTCATATAAAATCTCACTACATCCTAGACCTGACTAAGTTTGTTTTCCTAAACCTATTGTTCCATCCACTAAATTAAATACTCAATTTTGCTTTCCATCCATTCATCCCACACTGTTTGCAAATTTAAAACTAATAGAGTATTCAGTACTTGAATACATGGGGATGATCAAAAGCGTAGGCGTAATTGACAATACAATTGCCAAACATCAAATACTTTAAAGCATTGTTGAAGAAGTGTGGTGCACCAAAACCATATTTAACAGATAATCTTGTCTATATGTTGCAACAAACCTTTTCCTATTTCCAAATTAATCTCTATGGAGCTCACATTTTAAAATATGCAATTCCCATATAACCTAGGAAAAACTTCTTCACCTTCACGCCTCACCTAATAACATATATTATAGCCAAACACAACTTCATGAGGGCAACAATGAAGAGCTCAAATGGGACTTTATCCCATTGTAAGAGCAAGCAAGGTGGAGCATAAGGTCACGGGTTCAAAACCCATCAGGTACGTGTATAACTTACTAATCAAAAAAAGAAAAAAGAAAAAACACAATTTCATGAAATTGTAATGCAGTCAACTTTACAACAGATAGAAACAATGATCAGATTTGCAATGTGATCAGTCCTGAGGGTCAATTACAAGGTAATAAAAGATATGAACAAAAGTGAAACATAAAAATCTGCTGATCATGTGAGATGGATGGGTAAAACAGATATATTGGATAAATGGGTACAATCCAATACAATGAATAAGAAATCTAACCTGCTTGATATGAGATTCTGCTGCCAAATTGGACTGTTCCATTGGCTACAAATAATGCAAACCCTAATTAACCAAATAATTAATACCTGCAGAAACAGAGAGGTACCCAAATCAAATGCTGAAACAATTAATCAGAAACAGTTTTCTATTCTTTATAATTTAGATAGGTAAAAAAGAAGGCTATCAATATCAATATATACCCAATTCCCAGAGCTCCAATCTCCAAATAACAATTTGTTTCTGCTTTCAAGAATCCCAGTAAACTTAAACCACAAAAACAAAATCCCACAAGAGATTCAATAAACTGCAAATTCCTTCAATTTTGAATAAAGATAAATAATTTCAGCAAACCCCCTTCCCCAAAAGACAAAAAGATTAAAACTTGACTGCAATCTGATTCTTCCAATGAAAAAAAAAAAAAAAAAGTTGACTTAGTAAACAAATAAATATAATTAGAGATAAGAAAACAAATTAGTGGACAGTAACGAGAATGAAAGGAGGTGAAAACAAAAGAAAAGAAATAGTTTTTAAGAATAAAATAATAGAAGAAAGCAAAAGAGAGTACCTTAAGTTAAGAACGGCTAAGATTGGAGGTTGAATTGAAAGACGTGTAACGTGTAGTTGTAGTTGTAGTTGTAGTTGTAGTTGAACCCTTCTCCTTCTGTCTTTTGGTAACGTTCCCTACATTTAACTTTTATATTTATTTTTGGGGTGTCATTATAAATTAAAAAAAAATTAATTAATTTTGATTTGGAATTTAAATAAAGAATAACAAAGTAGGATAAGGGTTAATTAGGAGTCCGATTAAAGGAGGAATATAGGAGAGGTTAATATATTTCTTTTTTAAGAATAAAAAAAAAAAATAGTGATAAGAAAGAGAGAGAGAGAGACAGAGAAAAGTGAACCCGGTAAAACAAACAAACGCACGCACGCACACAGTATTAACGGAATGAAAGAAAGCGGTGTGCGTAGCGTGAGAATCCAACCTAACCACAAATTGTATTTTAGTTGGAAGGAGTTTGAGTTTGAGGGACACAACAAGGAAGTCTCTTTACCTTTTACTCTTTACACGTTGGGTCGATTCTTCTAGTACCAAATCCAAGGGAAGTTGTACTATGTCAAATCCTGGGATTCTCGTTATATATCGTTATCGTTACATCATATCCACGCATATGAAACAAAGGGTTTTGTTTTTTTTTGTTTTTTTTTTTTAATTTCCCAAAAACCTATAATTTTAGAGAGATATTATTTCCACACTATGTTTTTATATCACTTTCATTTCTGATATTTCCGCACCAACCAACTTGGTGTGGAAATATTCACACCCTAATTTTATCTTTGTGACAAATCAAATTCTATATTTTTAAAGGATAAAGTTTGGCAATAAACCAGTTTGTATTTAGTTTGCTACAACTCACTATGTGGCAGCTTATAAGACCATCTACATGTATTATTTAAAGAAATCACATGACTTATTAAATAGGTCATGTGACTAAAGTACACGTGGATGATCTTATTAATTAACACGTAGTGAGTTGTAGTAAACTGATTACAAAACAGTTTATAGCCAAACTTTTTCCATTTTTAAATGTATCACTTTAAATCTCATACTTTTATTATCTCATAATTTCTAAGTGTTTAATATAATAATGAAAAAAAAAACTTTTTAATATTTTTTTATATATCTGATCTAATAATCGAGATAAAAAGTTGATTTTGTGATTTTACATCTATGTCATCTAAAAGTATTCATCGGTTCAATACTTAAAAAATAAAAAATAAAAATAGCACTTGATCTTACTCCATGAAACTGTTGGGTTTAAATAAGTCTCTCTCTATATATAATAAGTCTAAAAGTACAACAAATTTTATAATATTTTTCACAATTATTGAGATAGAAAATTGTGATTAGTGTACAATAAAAGTGATGTCAATGG